>JAVQJG010219809.1:0-11087 GCA_036024015.1 Craterocephalus amniculus
ATATGTATATATGAAAAGTCACATTTATTATGATATTCAAAGATTTTGTTGATCTGAAGTGTTTTCTATATAATAGAGGCAGATTAATTACATGACTATGCAAGAACACACTGCAGAGATTCTTGTATGAAGTCTAGAATTTGAATAAGTCAAATAAGCCGCTTGTCTTTGCATAATTTAGTCATTCAGTCAGAGCCTAATTTATTTCAGCAAAAACGTCGAAGCTCATTTTAAACACTCTTCTTCTACAAAGAAATCTGTAACAGAATTATATTGGCTTCAAGATACAGCAACACATCTTTGAACAAATTAAAATGCCGAATGAGTGAAGCAGTGATCAATTTCAGTCTCTGTTACAAGAGGAAAAGATAAGATAGAATAATCATTAAGTCAGTAGAAATAAAGATGAAATACAAAAAACAGAAGAAAAACGTTGTAATAAAAGGAGAGTGAGGACAGACTGGACTAGAAAAGAGCCTTAAAAATAAGTGAGGGATCATTTCTTCCAGTAAAAATATATGGAAGCAGAGGAAAACAAAATATTTGAAAATTTAGAATACTTCCTAATTTACCAAAGAGGATTCATGAATATTTCAGTTTTATATAAAATCACTGATTAAGTGTCAGGGGGTTCACCTTTTCAAATAGTTTGGTGGGTGTTACAGTATGTAGCACCCATCCCTCCTCAGCTGGGTGTTAATTGGATGGATTATGTGTATGTAGTTATACGCACGCATTACAGTAGATATCCCAGTTAAATCTATCATATAGCTTTCTTATGCTGATATACATCTGAGTCTGTTTTGAGTTTGTCTCTGATCGGCCAGACCCATAATAAACACCTACCACCTTCCCCCCCCCTGCCACCCCTCCTCCCCTCAACAGTGAAGCTACAGTTCTGTGTGCATCACTGTGCATATTCATTATGTGTCTTTGTGTGCTTTTATGAGTGAAGGCTTAGAGATAGGTTGTGACTTGACTGATGCCCTTCTCCTGATGAATCAGAGATTCTGATGTGTCAGCAGAGATGAATAATGCACACTCCTCCACTACCTCTCCTCCTCTTCCTCTCCTCTCCACCTCTTGTCATCAGCCATTCACCTTTCTTCTCATCATAACTGCCACATCTGAGAACATCTTTTCCTCTCTTCTTCACTCCTATTCTTCTTCTTCTTCTCCTCCCTTATGCAAAAGAGGGTAGCTCTTGCTTCTCTCGCTGCCCTCTAGTCAACCCTCTCTTCTCTGCTCCGACAGCTAACTCATGCCCATTATGTTTCAAAGAAGTCATTTTTTGGGAGGAATTTTTGCACGCTGCGCGGTGACACACATTCCCCACTTTTTCCCCGTTTGTGCTGGAAATGGAAGAATGTCGATGCATGCAGCTCATTATCCAATCATGGGTGGAGGCATTGCAACTATTGACATGGTTTGACAGTTACATCCCTGACTGACAGGAGTCATTAGTCGGGCAGGGCTGACTGACAAGATGGCTGATAAAGCAGGAGACAAACTGACTTATCAGAATGAGGAGAAAGAGGGTGCAACATTTGCTTTGAAGTGCATGGTTAGCCGCTGATAAATGTTCAAATGGCAGAATATTTTATGCACTTTGCTTCCACCATTTGACAAGTCTGCAGGTGTAGCTTCAGCTCCTGCAGTGAAAAACTCCTCTTCAGTGAATGCAAAGTACGGGGTTTAGATGAATCAATTCAGGTTGGAAGGAGGCCAAAATAGTAGAGATTTTTCAGAGCATAAAACAGTAGGGATAGGTCATTCTGTGTTTATTGGAATGAAGCTGCATGAAAGTTAATGCTTCCAACCAGACTGTACAAATACATCTCAGAATCATTACATCTATATGTTGAACGGGGTGTGACAAAGGGATAGACTTATTGAATAAATTAGGGTTCAATAGTTGGCGTACAATACATGTAAATGTATAGAATGGAATCGTTCGTTTAAACTAATATTTGTAATTAGTTTCAATAAAATCACAAATTAAAAAAGACATTGAAATGTAATTTTTACATTGAAAATTATTGAACCCTGGCGCGTAAATATTGGCCCAAACAGAAATGTTGTGTATTGTTGCACCCCTGGTGAATATATTTTATTTTTTTACTGTTCTTTCACATTTACTTCAAGGATATTAATATTAGTCAAGATGTGTTTCATGAAAACCAAGAAAATGTGGTCTGGACATTTAGCATGCCTACAGGATCAATTCTACTGACTTTAGTGACCTTTTGTCTCATATGAAACCCACTGTGAATTTTATCAGCCCATTAAATTGTCATTATCAGTAGTTATCACACCCCAAAGTATGATTCAGACGGACCAAACTACACCCACTGGTAGAAAGGAAAGTTTGGAAGTCATCCATTCTGATTGCTGATGACTGGAAAGTAACCCACTTTGCATTCAGTAAGGCATCACTTGATGTTAGCCGAAGTAAAAAAATGTAATTGTAGCAGTTTGTTGCCTAAACCTAACCAAAGATGGGCTGACAATGAAAACTGCAGAGCAAAAAGATTGTATAAACTCCCTGGTGACAGTGAGTTCATTTTTTGTTTGTTTTATTTTGTTGTATTATTTTTCTTGTGATGTATGCACAACCAAGTTGTCGGAGTTTTTGTTTCTACCTTCACTTTTAATTTCAACATTTCACTCTTTGGTGAATTCTGTGATTGCCTTTTTTTATTTTATCTTTCTTTGATTACATTTGTGTGCCAGTGCTATTTGGTAAGGTTTACCAGATTAACCCTGTGAGTCCTGTGCCCATTTTTAGCTTTTGTACAAAAATTGAAGAGCCAAAATAAATAAGTATATCTCTTTTGATCAGACAAAGGTTTATTTGAATACTTTTGGAGTCATAGTAAAGAGAGATTTGTTATCATGTAATTATTAGTGTATGTGGTGAAGATGGGACACAGCACAAATGGAAAAAGTTTCAACTTCACCAAGAAATAAAATAAAACGCTTTTAGGATTATTACTATCCTTTGGAAATGAAACAGCTGTTGTTCTAAACCTCTTTCAAATCAAAATTATCTTGTAAAAGCCAACTTCGATAAAGAATTAAGCAGAACAAAATTAGAAAGGTTTCATAGACAGTTCAAGGCCTCCCAAATGGCCATTTTGGCACAGTTTGGTACCATCTGTTCTCAACGTTGCCCAACTGCAGATGAACTGGGGTCTCCCCAACATAGTTACATAGTGGTTATTTCCAGGAATAAAATAATCCTCAGGAGAGCGACTACCATTTTAGCTTTTTGATCAGAACACCTGAAAAACCTCGAACGTCCCCCTCTAGCAGTCATTGATTAAAACCTTAAAAATCCATATCTACTCATTAAAATTACAGATACATAAAAAAAATCTCTGCGAAAATCATCTCTTTAGGCCTGAAATAGCCGCGATGTAATTCACACCTTTGCGCCATTTAATATGCACAGATCTATAAATATGCAAATGAGCCCTGCATCTATCTCCATCACTCACCCGAATGCAGCCGCTCGCTCTCCACTCTGCTCAAACACTCTTGACTCTTCGGCTTGTTATTGAACAGCTAATAATGTCATATAAACCTGGCTCTGACAAGTCCCACCCCACACGTTAACAGGGTGGCTTCATGGTTGGGGGGGGGGCGTTATGTATGAAGCTCTTGCTGTCTGCATTTACATTTTCAAACCGTTACTGCTTCACTGTAGGCAGAGCTGATCTGTCATGCTATTGGCTGCTTATTTCACTTGTTGTATGCAAACTGATATGGTTAAAAATCTAATTTTCAATGGACTCAGTCTTAGCATGCGGAAGGCTGGAGCGCTTAACCATTACAAATGCAGCGGCTTTTATGTCAATGCTTTACCATAAGCACATTAGTATTCTTAAAGAAATCAGTTAGTGACAGTGCTACTTAGCAAAACCCCACCACCAGCTAGCACTGATTTAATCTTAAATCTATCTTCATGTGATGAGTCCACATTATGATAGAAATTCTCCCAACAAATAGCTCCTGTCCTCGTGCCATTTGTTCAAATCAAGCCAGCTCCCTACTTGTCAGCTCCGGGTAAAGAAAGATCAGAGTAAGGAAAAGGTTTTGGCACGCCTCCACATGGCAGCTGACAGTGAAGGAAAACTTTATTGCATCAGTGAAAAGCTTTGCGTCTTGAAAGGCCGTTACCTCACAGGATGGAAAAGGGATGATGTCCAGGAAACTTATGGCTCCATTACCTCATCACAACCTCGCAGACAGAAAACTTAAAAGCAGGAAGATGAAACACCTTCCGGGGGTCAGCAGGAGCAATCTTCAGTCCGTGATAAGTTTGCATGTATGTGTTTGTGTGTATGCAAGTATTGAGACTGGTTGACATGGCAGCGCAAATGCAGCCCACCATTTGTTTGTGGCATTTCATGAACACTCTGTCTCTGCTGCACAAAGGGGGGGAGGGGAAGTGCCAGTTTGGATGAGGCGTTTGACAGAGGGAAGAGTAATGGCCAGTCATTCGTGGAAAACGTCCGTGTGCAAGTCTGTTACCCTTGACATGCATTTCATCTCTTCACTTACCCAGACACACTCTCCATCTGATTTCAGCACTGAGACGGGGGGACAAATGCACTTTTTCTAGCCCATTACTCCCGTTTTCAATTCTATTCACAACTTTATCGTCCCTCAAGGAGAAATTCATTTGCCGTCACAAATCTCATCTCCATCAGGAAGTCATGCGATGGCTGCTTAGTGACAGAACTGCTAAGGCTGGTCACCTGTGTGACCTGAACAGAATTTGTTCACCTTAGTGTCACAAAACAGTAACTATAGGATTTTACATATTCCAAAGTTATATTCACATAGGTTTTTATTTCCCTAGTAAGCAAAGCAAAGTATGTAGTTCCTCTGATTTTAGCCTTCTATCAGTGCTACTGGTGATGCTTTGACATTTTAACAGGTGTCCAACTCTGCTCATCTGAATTCCCCGGATACAAACTAGTCTGTCCATTCATTAATTGCCTGGTAAAGACAAATGATGAATGGACTAACTTCTTATTCCAGTATATATTTGATTGCAAATCTAAGACTGAAAACCAAGCTACCACAATAAATCTAAACCATAACAAAATGGTGAAAGCGCTCTGGTTTAATACTTCCAACTGCCTTGAACTAAATGCCAAGCAGAATGGGATGTGAAATGTATTTTAATGTTATGTGGTTGCTCTCTTGTTGTTGCAGGATGCTCTTGCAGTTGTGAGTTAATGAGCTCTCAGCGGACACCTTTTGTGATCTAACCAAACAGGTGATACCATGGCAGCACAAGTACGCAGGACAGAGCGGCTTTCTGGGCAAACACAACAACATGCCTCCGGGAAACTAATAAAGATCCTCACAAGGAGATTTTTACAGGAGCAGAAAACAAATAAAGAGTCGGTAAAAGATTGCAGCACACAAACGGTGATTATGAAGTGCAGACATGCTGCACCGGCTTTGTGGATAGCAGTCTTTTGCAAAAGCTCGCACTATATAAATCAATCAGCTGAATGCATTTGACGACCATCTAAAGCTTTTATTAGTGGGATCCTTGTTGGGTAATTGTGTGTGTATGATCATTCACTATTATGTTATTAAATCGCAGCAGAGTGTGCTCAAGTCTCTTGTTATCGCTCACAGGACGAGCTTATCAGCAGGCCTTGGAATCTGCTTTACACAACCCGACTTTGTCTTCGCGCTGATGCTAAATAGCTTAAACAGAGGGGGAGGTAAAAATAGCCGGCATGTCTCTTTAATGAAACCCATTTGAAATATGAAGATGGTCAGGATGATGACAAAGACGTCCAGGAGGATGAAGCTGCTCTCCGTTGTCAGGGAGTCTGAGTCCTGCATCAGAACAAGCTCTCTAATTGGCTGTGGTGTGCCTCAACTGGCGGTGTGCGCGTTTTTCCTGCATGTGTGTGTTGCGTCACGGATTTGAAGTATTCACTTTGGATTTATGTGCAGAAGCAATGGCATGGCACACACTTTAATTAGCAGTTGGCCCTGTAATTAGATGGTGGTACACAATTCTACTTTTCTTATGTCAGAGCTGTTAAACAATTAGGAATGTACATGCAAGTGCATAATTATGTGGACATCAGTATGTATATACAGTTCTCTCCTGCCTGGATAAGTGTCTGTGCCAGTCTCGGGTATGCTAATTGGACAGTGAGTTGACAAGGATTCAAGCATCAGCCTGTGTAATGAGCTGTTGCACGGAGCATCGGCTGTGTCAGAGGAGAAAGAGGCAACAGAGGTTACTGAGAGAAATTGTGGGAAATTTTGGGGCTGTTTTTTGAGCTCCGTGTTGTTGTTACACTTGACTGAACATTACAGACATGTCCGCGCTTTTTTCTTCATCTGTTGTCAGCTTACAAGCTTTCACCTGTCAGGTGAAGCTGTCCCTGCAAATCAATTTTGTAGCGACAGAAACAGCCATGTTTTCGCTGGATGACGATGCTTTTTTTTATTTTTTTGGCATCATCACCCCCAAAGAATTGGAAAGGTTTGAAAAATCGATTCACATAAAAGAAGCCAGTAATCCCACAGCTTATTAGAAAGCATGGAAATCATTAAATTGAAGCTGCAAGGTATTCATCCAATTATGTGAAACATGGATCCGTTTTTTAACAAAATTTGAGACGTGTTAAAACGTGCTGCTTTGTTCCCACATTTATACTTACTCCTCATCACCTCTGCTCTCTCACCTGTGTTTGGAATTATGAAGATGACGTATTTTTAGCCACCAAGAATCATGTTTTATTGGCATTATTTTCAAAGGAATATCTTGACTGAATTAGATGTTCCTAGCTTTCTTTCCTTAAACCTTTCTTCACACTTGAAGCCCCTAACCTAATACCATATTGACCCAAAACAGGTGAAAAAGAAGGATCCCTCACAGTTATAAAACACTTGTTTTTGCACAAAAAAATCTGAGATTATTGTTCCCTTTTTAATGTAACATAATCTCATGTTAGATACCATGACTGCATTTCACAGAAATGTGCATTTGAAGTCATTTAAACGTAATGTTAGATCACTCTTCATCGTGGCAGCATTAACTCTTCCTTCCTGCCACTCTGTTACCCCTCTAATAATCTGCTCTTTCTGTATTTATACCATTTGGTAATTCACGTTTTGCTTAGCGGGATACAGGCCATCTGTTTGCTGGGCTCGTCCGAGGCCATTCCATCCATTATGAGATGGCTCTTTATACTGTAGTCGTGTTAGTCTCTCTGACCTTGGAGCCACTTTGAGGTGCGTGGGTGTACATTTGCTGCTCCATTATTGGGCTACAACAGCCTTGCTCTGTCCTAGACATGCAGAGATTGAGGTCAGAGGAATAGTTAGTTTGGTTAGTCATCCATCCCTCCCTTTGGCCCCCATCATTTAGCCTATGCATGTGTTGCCTTGGCTCTGGCATGTTAATGTAGTGATCAAAAAGTGGGGCGCATCCAATTTTCTTTTTTAAAAGAAGGGGGGAAAAGAGCAGTGATTGAAACACTGGAGTGGTGGTAAATAAAGATAAAGCCGGTGTGCAATTTCACTGATGTGCTGATGCGGAGTAGGAAGGGCTGTATAAGCATCTTCGCTTAATGCTGGGATTAGACTGAGGGGTTAGACAGAAAGGATGTCTGTGTAAATGTAGAGAAAAAATCAAAGAGTAGATTTAAGAAAATTCACCCGGTTAGCTGTAGGTGATCAGTTAATTAAATGGTGGCCTCAAGTTAAACTCCTGCTCCCTACCAGAGAAAGCCAGAGTCATGTCTGTGGGTAGATGCAGTTTTTAGTTTCTTTGTCATCCAGAGGAACCTGAAGATTTTGGTATAATGCTTTCATTATAATGAGAAAATCCTGCTGCTTTTCCGGAGATCACACAATCGAGTATAAAAAGGAAACATCCAACTGGAGACTCGGAGATTTGAAAGCAGTCACAGAATGAACCCACAATGCATGCGCGGATACCTGCAGATGCTAACATCAATAAGGGAGGCAGAAAATGTGCAAAGATGAATCATTATAAAAAGGAAAGTCAAAATCTTTTATTCGCAACGTCAACAAAAATGACGAATAGAGGAAAGAAATAACCTCACACACTCAGAAACTGAAAGGACACTTTAAGTGTTATACTTCTGTCTAATCATTAGGTTTTCTGGGAGCATGTTCTTCATATGAGGAGCATAGACTTGACCTGATGACCCGAGGGATCTGATTGGTTCATTATGAACCAGGAAATCCTGAGTGTATTTTGGCCCTAAATCATTCAGTGCTTTGTAAACTAGTGGCAGGATTTTGTAGTCAATTCTTTGACAAACAGGAATTATTATTATTATTATTATTATTATTATTATTATTATTATTATTTCTTCCTTGTGACAGTAATAATTATTATAAATGTTTTTTATGGCTACATTCATGTTTCTTGGTGAAAGTATCAGAACCTGATGGTATGACGTACGCTCTAAGTATATCACAGTTCATTCTAAGAGCTCAGACCCCTCAGGAAAGTTTACTTTTACAAATTTGTGATAAGATACAGTATAATGATTTGTAATGTGCCCCAACAGGTTAGGATGCAGATGTTTATCAACTTATCATTTTCATCGTCTCAGAATTTATATTGACTGCATCCATATACCTGTGGATATTACTGAACACTCATTTTTTAAAGGCTTCTTTACAATGGGGTTCATTTGCCATTAAGATTTCTAATGCAAAAAATAATGCCCACAATCATCCGGGAGAAAAAAATTACATTAGCTTGGCAGTGGTCTGGGCTCTCTGAGTGCTCAGTGTGAATATAACATTTCTGTATGTCTCCAAGCCCAGATCCTGTAAACAAAAACAAATGTTTCTGATTTATAAACATTCAGTTAATGTTAAGCCTCCATCAGGTTGGAACCTTCTCTTGTGAGTCAGACAGCAGTATGAAGGGCTGCAGAGAAAAAAGGAACATTTCAAATAATGAAATTGAAATGGGGGTAAGAGTCGGCCAAAAACAGACATGACCTGAAATGGAGTCATTTATGATTTCAAAAGATTCGTCTTCCAGTGGCTTTTTTCTCCTGACTGAGTCAAACCCCCAAATGATTCACTTAAATTTGACATGAATAGAAAAATGGTTACATTCAGGAATTACGTTGGTCTAAGTGGCACTTAGACACTGTAATGAAAATCCCTGTCAGTCTTTTTTTCCCCTGTCTTTTTACAAAAAACATTAAGTCATAATAAGTAATTACATACATGTGTGATTTAGACGCCTCTCTGTCAGAGGTCTCAAACTCTGATTCTCTATGGTCACTGCTGTGTGGATTTAAGAGAAAGACTTCTTTTGTTTGTGTAGTTCATGTTAAATTTCGGTTTCTGATATTTTTTCCTCTGTCTACTATCAGGTTTTCACTTCAGGTTTTCTTCAGTTTCAGGTTGAATACTTCCTGTTTCCGTCGAACACCTGCTCCTCTGCTGCTGATTTCCACACCTGCCCCTTAGTTGTTACGTCCCTCTGTAAAAATACTTTCTGTGATTTTCTTTTGTTGCTTGTTTTTCTTTTGCTTTTCTTTGTCAGTTGTATATGTTTTTTAGTTTTTGTTCCAGTATTGTTAATTCTGAGTCGCAGCACCTTTGGGGTCTTAAAACAGATCCTAGAGTCCCTGTCTTCCTGCCTCATTTGGCTCCTTGTCCTTGCTACTAGTGCATCACAATTTATCAATATTTCTCATGATAACATGTAGTACGGAGCATCCCCTGTCCTAATTTCAGTATCCTGCATGCGGCTTTGAACAAGCCTAATGGAGATTTAGTGGAGGTACCCAGGTCTCCGGATTCATTTAGATTCAGGGCAGAGATTTGGGCGCTCTTTGAGTGACAGGTGTGTTTTCTTGTCAGAGAGGAGCATCAGATATTTTATTTCTTCTGCTAAAAATGCAACCAGGGCGGTGTAGCTCATGTCTGCAGTAAGCCGTGCTTCATCCTGTGCCTCTGATCCTCCGTGTGTGCGCGTGTGTGTTTGTGTGTGTGTGTCTGTGGGCTGTGTGTTGAAGAGAGAGTGAAAGGAAGTGTGTGTGCTTGCGAGTTAGTGCCAATCTCCCCCATGATGCTTTGCCATCTGCCATGTGTGTATATGTGAGTGTGTGTGTATGTGTGTGTGCTCCTGGTTGTATAGTTTTGCGAGTGCATCCATTTGTGAGTGCCATTTGCCCACAGTGTCCAGGGTCATTGAAACATGAAGTAATATCATCCTGAACCCCGCCCTGTGTCTTACATGGAGCCTTCTCCAAATGTCTTCTGTCCAAGCCGGCACACAGATCCTCCTCATGCAGTTTTGTTTGTTTGTCTTCTTTGATGCTGACAACGTGAGAATATAAAGATAATTTCAAAAATAGTGAAATAAGTACAAAAGCGTTTCTTTTTTTATCCAATACTCCCATTGGAGCTTTTCTTTGAATATGAAACAAAACTTTTTATATAATTCCTCGACCATGTGTTCTTATCATCGCATCTCCAACAGTTTCCCACCCACTGGATCTCAGTGAAAGGCAAAAGAACACAAAGTTCTTATCAGGTGCGCTATCTCACAAGCGGAGCTGCAGGAAACAGATCCGGTCTTTCTGCCGAGTGCTCATGGCTCATGGCTCGTGGTTGTCATGGCGACAGGCCTTGTGAGATCATCCCAAACCACTTGTTGGTGAGAGGCATCCTGGGTAAGGTGGGGGGGACAAAACATGTCATCTTCGGCGGGCCCCCAGCGGAGCAGGCGGAGGCTGGATGCCACCTAAACAACCTTATTTCATCAGCCTGATGGAGCACAATAACCGGTGTATGTTGCACCACCTGAGCTGCCGTGTCATTATCCACCTCCCCGCAATAAATAGCACATGTATCCCCCATCAATCTATCTGTCTGGCTGACCATCTGTGTTGTTACTCTGAAAAGGTAATAAGACTAACCCCTGCTGCCCGCTCTCTGAATGCTGAGACACACGAGCTAGGGGAGCAGGTTGTGTGTGGGAGGGGGGGGGGGGGGTGGGGGGGGTGGAGATATGGCCGATGAGGCGGGAGGCAGCA
>JAVQJG010219814.1:0-10750 GCA_036024015.1 Craterocephalus amniculus
CAAGCAGCTGTAAGTTACCTTAAGCGTAGCCTAATTTGACAAAATAAGTGGCCGTAATGTAAGGGTTAAAATCATGTTTACTTATAGCAGCTGTAGCAGGCTTGAGGTAGGTCTGTCTCCTCTTGCAGCAGCAGGTGATCGCGGGCGTCATCTAAAACATCTAAACTTCAACTTTCGAGTTGTCTAAATCTGAGTCGACTCGTGTTCATTAAGGTGACGTGTCGAAAAGTCGACTTTTTGGTGAATGCCCTAATGCAGACAGTTCATTGGTCTGGTCATTTTATGGAAATTTTTGGGGGGTTTATCCATGCAAAGTAGAGTTAGGGTTTTGAAATAATGCTTCTGAAATACAATTTAAGAACAAATTTAAGAAGATTCTTAAAAAGATATTGGTAAATGAAGTCCATTGTTTGTGCACCATGACACAAAGTAATTGACTGGTTCCGTGTACTCAGCTTCTTGTCCAACACTAATTGGTTTGACAATTACATTGCGTCAAAAGCTATTCAGAAATAAAAGAACATTATTATTGTGCTGTCTGTTCATACAGATGAGAGTGGACTTGCTGAAGCAGATACAAATCTGTAGCCCCAAGTCCATTAAGATTAGCTAACTGAAATAGGCCCTAAAAGGTATTCAATCCCTTACTGAGGTGAGAAAATAACAGTCTCTCAAAAACGTAGGCAATGTGGGATGTTAAGGCAACTGCTCTGGGGTCATTTAGGACAGATGGAGGATATTTTGTTGGTACTGGAAGAGGGCAGGTTGTCGTCCACAGCACAGGAACTTTCTCCTGAGCCAGGCTAATGTTAAAGAGGTTCTGTAGAATCTCACAAAGACATTGTGTATGGGTCATCATAACACTTTTCTAAAGTAAATTGATATAACACAGGAGCATGGGAATTGTTTCTGTCACTGTGTCTAGGAGAAAAACATAAAACTGCATCCTCTGTATTCCTTCTGTCTTTATTAGCACTTTAACATCATCCATTTTTGTTAGCGGTAGCAGCTTCACATTTGGTATCAGAATGGTTGTAAGAAATGGTTTAAATGTCATCGTCTATTCTCCTTGTCTTGCTCCTCCCCTTCATATTTTTTGTGTCCTTTTCAAATTGTGTGTGATTCATAATTTCACATATTAATTTAGTTTTAGCCAAGTCCGTTGAGCTGGTAAACCACTTTTCCGTTTGCAAGATGCAGACATGAAAACTATAAACATATAAGAAAATGAACACGATCTGCCATACTAAAAATTGCCATTCTGACAAAATATAAGGCTCAGAACATGTAAACATATTCACATTTTGATGTCTGCATCATGGTCAAAAACATTGGGAGCAAGGCATTTTACAGTTAAGTCACCCTTCCTTTTAAATGCACTTTAAGTCATATGAGTAAGGAGCCTTGGTGAAAGTAATACATGGGCTGAACAGAGGGTGACCAAGACTTACTGCTGCAAGATATTGCTGCCATGTGGTCACATTATAGAGACATGAGAAATGAAACACCTTTACAATAATAATCTAGATCACCAAGTCAAAATATTTGCAAGTTCAAAAAGGTTCATAGGAAGGTATGTTGTTTGTTTTGCGGTGCAATGTGGGCCATTTGATGTCCAGGAGATCAATGGCTTCTGTGGCTTACAGTCTGGTAGTGATGGCAAACTGGATCCTTTTGTCTGACCACTAGTGTAGCTAGCTTCAGACCTGTTGCTGCTGGAGCTGATGACAGAGGCTGGGGAATGTTTCAGCATGTGTCCTCCCTCTTTATAAAACATTGGATATTGACCTTTTATTTATTCTTATATCTTTCTCTACAAAATATAACAGGTTGCAGACTATATTTCTCCACATTTTCGGGTTAGCTTCCTTTAAAATCAACTACTAGGCTTGCTGATGTCCTCCCCCAGTGACCTCTCAATCAAATGAGATGATTTTAGAGATGTGCATTGCTACCAAGGTGAGTATGTGAGCAATAACTTCTGACACAGCTTGGAGCAGATATACATACGTATGTATGTATGTTAACTGAGCATAAATAAAGTATAACAGGTTTATTTTGGGAGGGATCAATAATTGGGATGAGTGAGTATAGCTTTATGTGCTCCCTCTTATGAACTCCAGTTAAAAGGCATGCATCTGCGTATGCACCAACTGGAGACGCGCAAGGGAGGACTGGCTCACCCCAAAGTACAGCGAGTAACAGTGATCCAGCCGTGATGTTATGAAGGCATGGATTACTGTTTCAAAGTGCTTATGTGCAATAAAAGGTTCGACCTTGGCTAGCTGTCTAATGTGAAAGGAGCTGGACTTGACCAACGAGCCGATTTGCCGATCCAATTTAAAATCACTGTCCAGTTTACCCAACTTTGAAACCAGTGGCCTTAAAAAACCCGCCAAAGCTACTGGGACTAAACAGCATCACCTTGGTTTTCTCCTCATTAAGATGTGAAAAATTGAGGGTCAGCCAGACTTTGATGCCTGGTGGTGCCAGCAAGTATCTTCTTTCTTAAGTGGCATATATAGCCGACTATCGTCAGCATAAAGATTGCATCATGATCAAACTGGTGATTTACACCTCTAGATCATGGTGTCATGCAGTGTCCCACCTGCGGAGCTTGAGAGTCCAGGCAGGAATGATTTATTTTCCTTTATGCACTACCTGCAGATTCCCTGAAACTTTGCATGATACTACGCACAAAATTTCACTCTCTGAGTTAGATAAAGTTCAGTCAGACTGCTCAAAAGTTGATACTTTATCAAGTGTTGTCGATTGGCGGTTTGGATCTGATTACATCACTGATTCCTTTGGATGTTGTTTAATCAATTTGATATTGAAAGCTGAACAATATTTTCTCTTTTAACTAGAACTTACAGGTGGATGCTGGATTTGCAGAGGGGCTCAATATAAGACTCAAAGCAGGTAATATGCAGTGATCATGGCAGCAGCAGTAGTGGCAGGATGCATGAAGCAAACAGCAAGGGAGGAAATGTGCCGCTTAAGTAGACCGCTCAGATTGGATGGGTGTGTTTCACATGTGGCATGAATGTTTTAGTCAGATCACATGGGATGCAGGACAGCAGCTCGAGTCGTCTGCCTGAACTTGCTTACAAGCATCACTTCATTTTCAAGCAAACAGAAACAGAAAGACATTTTTGTTCTTTTGCATTTTAGAAAAACTCTTCATTTTGCTACAAAAGAAAATTGTGAATAAAACAGCTGACTACATGCAGATTCCTCGTTCAATATGAAGAAATGATCAATGTCCCTTTGAAGAAATTGTCCCTCAGGAAGAAGAAAATATATTTGAATACAGGCAAACTTTTCTGGTTAACTGAAAGTTGCCTATTTTGCGGTAGTTTCTTTATGTTCAGACTCTTGCGTGGACACCAGCCTGAATCCCAACCCTCCTAACTTTGATTACCTAATTCCTTAGAGATTACTCTGAGATTCTGGCTGCCACAGGCATTGACATGATGTGGAGAAATGTCGCCAGCCGTCATGAAACCGACCGCCTCAATCAATCAATCAGACTTCTCGTTCATCTCTGTATGTGCTTGAAAGTGTTGTTTTTTTTTTTTTAGTGTGTGTGTGTGTGTGTGTATATGTCTCACAGGTCTGCATGTGAAGAGGACAGGCAGAGAGACCCTAAAAGCATCGTCTTCCACATTCATCAATTACTGCACCTAGGAAGGTTGTGTCTGTCAGGAGGAGCAGATGGTGTGTGTGTGTGTGTGTGTGTGTGTGGGTGGGTGTGTGTGTGGGTGTGTGCGTTTGTGTGTGTGTGTGCATGGGTAAGACAGGGTGAAGGTGTTTGTCAGAAACAGAGAAAGGTGATGACAGAGACAGAGATAGAAATGTATAAGATAGAGATGTACAGATGTGTGACGAAGATATGTACAGGTGTGCTACAAGAGGAGAAGCTGAGGAAGGAGCTCTGCTGCTCTTGGAGATGGCTCCAGGATAACTAATCAATCTATTCCTGCCTGGGAGAAAGGGAGAGAGGAACAGGCACGCAGAGATCATGAAAGCTAGGTGCACTGCTGTTTTTTTGCAAATCCTGTTAATCTGCATCATTTTCATGTTGCCTGTACTCAGTCAGAAAGAATCGGACGTACAGGTGCAGAAGTGATTCAAGGGTTATCATGAATGGTAAACAGTCTGCTGTTTAACTGTAGCCAAAGAGATATATCTTTGAAATCTGGATATTGTTCTGAATTTTAAAACCCAACATTACAAGTTGCCTAAAGATTGTGTAAGAAGAAAATGAATTTAGAAGCTGTCAGCTTAATGAATTTATTTAAAAGGAAACTGTACTCACTCTTAGTGCAAAAAGTCTTTACATCATTATCAAAAATGAGCTCTGAACTTATAGAACTTTACAAATCAACTTCCCGCTCAAATGTTTCTGGTGAAAATCTTGCTGCTTCCTTCAGAGCCGGAGATTTCTTTTTTTCCCTTCTCTCTCCTGCTCTTAACTGTGTGCCAGCGGTTCGAGAGGCTGTCATATTGCATCAGCGCTCTGCTGATTACTTCCACCTTGTCTCCCTCGTCAGGAAATGATTCTGACACGCACTCACACCCAGCTTTCTCTGCATCAATATGCGTGCGATGGAAAAACTGCAGACAGTAAATAAATAATAAAGACGCGGTAGGGAGGAAAAGGACGAGGGGTGGAGGCTCTGTATGGTATTTTCTCTCTGTCTCTTTCTCTGTCCTCCGTATGCATGAGAGACTCGTTGTGGGAAAGTGTTGGGTTTAACAGTACGTGCATTCCAAGTATCTGCATCCTCACAGTGGAATAAAAACTTCTTGAATGTCTTTGAATGAATGGATCGATAGAAATTACATTATTTATTTTTAATGTGAAGTTAAGCATGAAATTGGAATGTAATGTACACTTATTTTGCTTTCACTGCAATGATAGATTAATTTGTACCTTTTCACACACACAGATATATATATACTGTATAGATATATCTAATTTTTTTTTAATAACAGGGATGTTCAAAACATAAATCCCTGTTTTTCAAAATAATGCTCCTTTGATTTTCTATTATTTTATTGGTTGGTATTTTGAGTATAGGGTGCAGTGCTTCTCCTAGGTTTTGTGGTGGCATATGCACACGTGTGGAGAGCTCAGACAATGGACGTGCCAACTAATCATTTAACAAGGGGAAGGGGTTAATGTAATCTAATTTAATGGTGGGGGAAACGCTGTAATAAATTATATTGTTTGAGCTATTTAAACTAGTATCAACTTCATTTGCCTGCATTAGTGTTAGGACCAATTACTTAATATTGCATATAACTTATAACATTTCTCATCATGTCCCCACTGTTCCTAACC
Source organism: Craterocephalus amniculus (assembly GCA_036024015.1). Lineage (NCBI taxonomy): Eukaryota > Metazoa > Chordata > Actinopteri > Atheriniformes > Atherinidae > Craterocephalus > Craterocephalus amniculus. The sequence continues at coordinate 5,351 of JAVQJG010219814.1, forward strand.
TGTTGGTCTTATTTATTTTAGCCTTATAGTAAATCTTCCTTGTTTTCCATTTTTTGCCTTTTTATTGTACCTTTGGTTTTTATTGTTTTAACTGTAAAGTGTCCTTGGGTGTCCTGAAAGGCGCTATCAAATAAAATGTATCATTATTATTATCATTAATGTTACATGGCGTCACATTTCCTGTTTATCATCAATATCTTTATTGGAATGTCCATTCAACTTTGTCCTCTCTCCGGCCTCTGCATGTGTAATGTGTAAAAGAAGCATTTTTATTGTGTAGTCCCTGTTGAAGGCTCTGCGGATGCTCTCTTTTCTTTGTGGAAACTTCCAGGCATCAAGATCTGAAAATTATCACATGGTAGAAAGCTGTAATAATATGAAGCCAGAAATTATTCATCACATGCACAGAAATCCCAAAACCCATAATTTAGATAACTCATTCTTATTGTAGCCTATTTGTTAATTTCACAGTCTGACAACAAGGATCCATTGTGGTCTCATTGCTGCTGATGTTGATCTGTCACTGAAATCTCAGCCCATAAAACACTCTCAAAAGATGTTTTTGGAATATCTTTATGCTGAACTGCTCTTGTTTAATGTCATTAAAATGAACTAAGAAGGGAAATATGCTCCCACAAATCACACACAAGTGAGTCACTATTAGCAAGCGATTAATAGACATTTTAAGCCGTGTCCTTCCGATACCACAAGCAGACACTTTGTTTATTACTAATGTAATTTGTTTTTAATTTTGTGTATTAAAACATCACCTGGAGTTGTGTGGTTGAGTTACTTCTCTCTGCTGGGTTGCAGTAAGAGTGTTTTCTACATGTTTGTGATGCACTACTGCATACAGCCCAACATCAGGAGGCAGACAGTTTGATGTGCAGCCGTAAGCACGATTTTGAGGGGCCAAATTTCAAATTTATAATTGTAATTGATTTTTGTGAATTCATCTTTAATTTCAATTTATGAGAGCCTTATGGATATAGAAGAGATTTGTTTGTGCAAGTATAATTTCTGGAAAAGTTGGGGGGCAAGACTGTAAAATCATGGGCATTTACCCCCCTTACCTCAGCTCCTGCTTTAATTTATCTTTAAAATAATCTTAACATTCAGATTATTTATCATTTTTGTCTTTTTATTTTAGTTTTGCCTTCAAAAATAACAGTAATCTCAGTAAAGAATTAGCTTTTTGTCAATAGTAAGGTAGACTCACTGTTAATACCTCAAAAGGCAGCGTTCTGGAGAATAAATGCCCTTTTTTATCATTTTTTAAGTGAAATATAGCTCTAAATGATAAATATTCCATTTTTTTTAGCTATCATTATAAATTTATTGTGATCATTATTTTGGTTTTGAGAGATTTTTGTTTTCTTTTCATGTTTTGATGCAAAAATATCTTAATCTAAATGATACATTTTCAGTAGAAAAGATTCACAAGCTTACATGAGCACAACAAAAGCTCGTAATAAGCCTGTAATAAACTAAATACTTCACTTTTCCTCTGTATGTTCAGACTTGCAGAATGTATTTACCTTGAACTATTTTCAATAAATGAAACTTTCAGCAGTTTTAGATTATGCAGCCAGACACACCATGTATTGGTTATATCTGGTTGATAATTGATGCAAAACACAAAAAACTTACATCAGGATGTGATGAATATCTGAATCCGTTTTAGACCATAGACATCCTTCAATAACGATCTAACAATAAAGCAACAGCTGTGATTTCTGTTATATGAACCATAAAATGCAGCCTTTACAGTTAATGTGATATTTTGAAATCTTTCTAAAATAAAAGATTTATATGGTCGTAATTTCTGTGCATTAATGACATTGTGTTTGGGAGCCAGTTTAATTTGTATGAGACGCCATCAAGATATCATATTAAGATCCACACAACGATCTTTACTGCTTAAACATGACTAAGCCCTGTAGAGCCCTCCTACCTCCGTTTTTTTGTCTATTCCAAAGTAGGTTGCCAACATGTCAGCAAAAATAAAGGGATGTGAGAGGTCTTTAGTTAAATTATTTCTTTCATTGAATTAAAATTTACAATAACTACCCTGGCAGATTTATTGGCCTATGACACTAAAATAACATTGCAAAATGCTTTCCAGTCATATCATTTGGATCCATGTTGACAAATATAACTGAGATGAATGATAGATAGTAAACTACTTACATAATGATCCCTTACTTTTTTCTGTTCCAACAAATTAGGGGAAAGGTTTACTCTTTTATTAGTCTGCATGAACAACCTGTATTTTAATTGACCGTTATGCAATGAGTTGGATAAGAGGCAGAAACTGTCAGATTTATGTACTTCATAAACTACATTTAATTGGTTCAAAACATAATTGGAGGACAGAAAGATATTGTGCACATCTGTGGAGTTCCCTTGCCTTCAAAACAATTCAAAGTTATTTACATACAAATAGTGCAAGGAAAGCATTAGAAAGTAGTAAGAAGCATTAACAAATAGCAAAAACCACAATAAAATCCTGAAGTTATTAAATCATAAATTGAATAAAAGCCAGATGAGTTAAAAGATGTTGCACAGATTTCATGCATAGGTGCATGAGCACAGAAATTGTTTTAACCTGGAATAAGTGTCTACATTTGGTGAGATTTTAATCTCTACTGGCAGTTTGTTCTACTGACCTGAGTCTTTGGATCTCAGAGCTCTTGCAAGTTTATATCCTCTGAACATATCACTGACATGTTCTGGGATTCATAAACAATTTTTATTTATACGAGTTTTCAAATCTATTCGGTGACTGACTGGAAACCAGTGGGAAGACTGGAAAACTGGTGTGATGCGTTCAGATCTCTTAGTCCTGGTTAAAACTCAAGCAGCAGCATCTGGGTGACCTGGTGATGTTTAATGCTGCTTAGTCCTGTTAGAAGACCATTACATAATCTAGTCTGCTGGAGATAAATGCATGGATGTGTTTCTGCTGGTCTTTCTAGGAGACTAAACTTTTTATTCTGCTGATGTTTCTGAGATGGTAAAAGCTTAGTGATGGTTCTGATGTCTATCAACACTCCAAGGTTACAAACTGGTCAAATTTTAAGAGCCAGAGTCTACAGGTGTTTACAGCTGCTGACCATCTTCTCTTTGCTACCAAACAGAAAGATCTCTCATGCTGTGCTGCTCTCACCAACACCTGAATTATTTGATGTTCTGACAGCTAAGTACCCCTAGTATAACTAACTAATTTAAACCAGTGACTCATTCAATCCAAAATACCCCTGTCATCTAAATGGGAGGCTTGAATGTTCACTATCACATTACCTGGAACATGTACGTAGACATTAGTAACTAACTTGCTCAGCAAAATAATCAAAGTAATCACCCCATATGCAGTGAATTTAAAAATTGTATACAGCAATAAAAATCTAAATTAACGGCACAGCTAGATACTGTTGAGAACACCTGGTGCACACAGACAGACTTCAGGCGTTTCATCATCTGTTCCCCTATGTAACAAAAAAAAATGCTAGTTTTATTATGCCTATTTGAAACCATCTTGCTTAGTCCAAACAGTAGACAGTGTTGTGCATGTCCATTTTCATGTTCTAGTTCAAAGTTCCGATGGTGGACTATGAACATGAACTTTTCATTTCAACCCATATCAATCAAAAATGTGTTCAAAGTTCAATTTATTTCAAATTTATTTAGGTTAGAACGCAGAGTGAAAGACTGGAATGACAAAAAATTACACAAATTACACAAAAGTGTTTTGTCTTGTAATGAAATCAGCTGTGCAAGAGCTTAAATTTTATCATACAAAAAATTCAAGCATGTAGAAAAGATGTGTGGGAAAAGTAACCTTTTTCAATAAAACAAGAATTAATTTTCTGTTAAACATTTTTTTCTGCCAACCTCTTCCCTAAATTTAGAGCAAGAAAACAAAAATGCCTCAAATTGTATGAATATTATTGTAAGGTCAACTTCATTTATAAAGCACTTTTAAAAACAAGTGTTGACCAAAGAGCTGCACAAGTTATAGGGAATTTATCGTAGTTCAAACAGTGAATAGTGAAAGCTATTAATCATTTTCTCAGACTACACAGATGCTGCGATTCCATGTTTTTATTGATAAATCTGATGTCCGGGCTTTTTTTTTCTCCGCAAGGCATCATTTCACCATCATTTGCCATTTTAGAGTAAGGCTGCACTGCATCACTAAAGATCTTACCTGTTTTTTTACACTGGAGTGCGCAGAGCATCATGGGTAACGTGCAGTAGGCGTAGTGCTGGGGAAATGTAGTGACCATTGAAGGGACCTCACATAGTCTAAACAAGCTCATGTTCAAGTTCTTCATTTGTTTCGTTCAGCTTTCACAGAAAAACATGTCCAATGAACGTGTTCTTTGAACTCGTTTGTCCACAATACCGACTGCGCACATTTTTAGGGTTATGATAAATATTTTGAAATATGTAACATAGTGAAGCTAGTATACAGTAATTGTGGTTCTGAATTTGCTTTATATATTATACACTGGAATTTTCATTATAGATCATTAAGATAATATGTAGGTCAGATGTTTATAATGAGAGGGTTGATTTAGCTAGGAATAGGTTTGGATGACGTTCATCTTTATATGATGTTTATTACTTTCTTAACTATTGGACAATTAGCCAGGGCCAGTCTGAGGACTGAGGGCTTGTCTTATTCTCTTACATCCCTGCCAGCTTGCTAACATGCTCCCACTACCCTTTGAATCTATTCCTCTTCCTGTCAAAGCTGAAAACTGAACATTACCAGTGAGGCCTGAGGACTTTAAAATCCCAGTTCCAGAGCAAGAAGTGGGAGGTGGGGAGGGATTAGAGAGGAGCTGTTATTTAATCTCACCGAGCAGGGACTGAGCCAACCAGTGCACTCCTGATCTGCATTATCAATCTCTGATGACCAGTGAGGGGGATTGGGTGCCTCAGATGCCACATTGCTGCCAATGCCGTCGCTGCAGAGCTCTTTAAGTCATCTTCCCATCCAGCCCTTACCAGTCAGCTCAATTTGGCTGATGGCAAGCGTGCTCATTCAGGAGAGAAGTCGGTCCCGGATGATTTCCTCCTTCTCTGCTCGCTCTCCTCAGCATTGACACCCCTCCAAACCTCAGCCATTGTCCAAATATGCCTCTGTCCTCCCTTTCCCCCATGCTACTGCACCCCCTCTCCAACTCCCCAATTCCCCCCTTAGCATTATTACACCCACCCTCTTCCTCCATAACTCAGACTCCCAGCAATCACTCAGTTGCTCACACTATCTCAGGAGCCTGTCATGCTTCACCCACCCCACCCCTTCCCTCCTCTCCAGCCATCCTCCTCGTTTGCTTCTGCACATCCCTCTATCCTGGTGCCACACAGTACCCCCTCCCCCCCACTCCC
>JAVQJG010219817.1:0-35020 GCA_036024015.1 Craterocephalus amniculus
TTTCTACATTAAACTGAGGATCTGTTTCCATTGGCTCTGTAATTATTTCCATGTGCATATGAGCGGTAGCCATACAAAAATAACTAGCTTCCCCAAATGATGTGTGTGTTCATATAAAAAAATATCTTTTTGAGCTTGTTAAAAGGATGCCCTGGTTTCTCTTGAGTGTTTTTTTATGATAAACTTGTCCACAGATGTTACATTACGTACATCAAAAGGCAGTTGAAGCGTGTAAGAGAATATCAACATGTAAACAAAGAGCTGAAGAAACTAACATTTCTGAGCCCCAAAGTCACAGAATTACACAAACCAATCAATGGATGCAGAGGTAGGGAGGTAAAATTGCTATTTTGTCTCACAGATGGATGTAACTTTTGAACTGTGAAATTGTATTAAAACAGAAAAACAAATCAAACTGCATTTAAATCATTAAGTGGTCTTTTTTCAGGCAGGTAAAAGCCAAATGTCTTTTTAAGTGCATGGTATTTTTCCCACTCAAGGCGAGGTGCAAAAGTACATCAATGGAAAATGGCAGAAGATTCCTGTTGAAGATCATCTAAAGATGACTAAACTGGATGGCCAGCTCTGGCTTTCCCTTTACAACCTGCTGCTGAAGCAAGACTGCCAACAAAAATATGACTTCAACGGTTTCAACAAGAATCAGCTCCTTAAGGTAAACATTGACTGTAGCCTAACTGGTTTTATGCTGCACAGTCAATCGGTGTCTAACCTTATTTCAAGTTGTGCCAGCTCCTCTTGTGTCCAGTCAGCATGCACATATTAAACCGATGTGTAGGTAAACAAGTGTGTAAAAGCCAGATTATTGTCCTTTAACATCATATTTGATCTCCCTCGCAGTTAAAGCGGAGATTCAGTTTCCAAGGCTTGTTTTGACTGAGGCATTTCCTCCCATTATAAGCTTCTCATCCCCTTCCTTTTACATTGATTACATAACCAGAAAACCTTGAGCATCTTCTCTTTTTGTCTTATACCATCTGTGTAACTTAAGGTGTCCTAATGATTGTAAAACTTCTTTTCCTGCCGCTGCATTATTCATGTCCCACAGCTCAGGGGTTTCTTATCAGAAGTGCTGATAGATCAGTTACCAAACTTGGTGGAACTTCAGCGTTTCCTGGCTCATCTGGCTCTAACAGACCCACCACCTCCAAAAAAAGAGCTAATCTTGGAACAGGTACAGTCACTTCTGCAAACATGCATTTATTTCTTCTCCTGTGCATTTACCCTCAGCTTTCCTTATGTTTAGATCCCAGAAATATGGAACTGTATTGTCAAGGAGAATTCTGGGAAGTGGAAGGCAATAGCTAAGTATCAAGTCAAAGAAATGTTCAGCCCCTCTGAGAGTGACTTGAGACAACAGGCCCAGAGGTATTACTAAAAAACACAGGTGTAACAGAGTGAAGGTGCAGAGGAAAAACCGACACCTTAGATTTTTTTTTTATAACCAGGCTGGCCCAGACCTACAACTTGGATGTGATGGAAAGTTTACTCCCTGAGAAACCAAAGTGTGGATCCTGTGGTAAAGAGGCTTCAAAGAGATGCTCTCGTTGTCAGGGAGAGTGGTACTGTCACAGGTGAGACTCAGATATAATAAACAGAAACTGCTCTAATTTTAGTAGTATACAACTCTCACTTCTGTAACAAGTTTCTATATAAGGCACAATAATCAACATATGATGCTGAACGTTACCTGAGTCCATTATTACACTGAGAGGTGGAAAACATGTTAATGTGTTATTTCCCTGCTGATAGAAAACACAGATGTTAATGTGTGTTATTTTCCTGAAAACAGATTTGGAAGACTCTTCTTTTGTCTTTTTCACACAGAGAATGTCAGGTGAAACACTGGCCAAAACACAAGAAAGTCTGCCAGCTCATGGCTGAGGCTACAGAGAAGATCCAGAGGGACCTGCATGTTAGTGACTGATGGAAGACTGGACAGGAGTCTGATGGGAGAGATAAAAATCCACAGGCATTAGAAAACTTGTATGCTTTTGCATGATGCAGAAACCATTGTAAAGAACTTTTTTTTTTTTCAATGCATTTTTTAACCATTACAAGATTTTTGTTGTACTTCAAAGCTACTGTGATTAAGTTATAAGCCCATTTGTTTCATGTTTTTCATTTTTTCCTTCCAGTAAATGAATGACAGATTTTTCATGACACAGGAAGTGTTTTTCAATTCCTTCAAGAGATTTGAGAGATTTTATACTGCTTTGTTGTTGTAATGCGGTGGAGATAGAAACAACTACACAACATCAGCATTAAATAAACTCACTTTAATAACTGCTTTGACTTTTCAGTGCTCATAAACAAAAGATGCATCCTGGCCGAGTAACTCTTTCTTTGTGGTTATTATTCCCTATGGTTGTGTTCAGACTTAGTTCTCTGGCAGCTGATTTGCTGACAGTCAAGTCATGAAAGACGATAAAAAGTCCAAAAAACTAACTTTTTTATTTGGGAGAATTCGTTATATCTGCATCAGTTTCCCTGGTTGTCAGTGCAGCAGTAAATGAACACAGAGACATACTTGCAGGGGAGGGGGACTTCGTCCGCCCACCCAACTGTGCTCCAGACTCAGAAGACATTCAGGCCGGATGTCGATACGGTTCCGTCTCATCTTTCGCTCTCTCTTTCACACGATTTTCAACTTCCTCCAGATAGCACGACCCGGTGATGGTTGGTGGCTCGGGGAGCCTGCCGCTGTCCCACTCATGTCACCGTCAGTAGGGCCTCGCGCTCGCGCTCTTTCCGAAGCAGCCATCCGGTGATGATCGGTTATTTCCAGAGATGTAGCCGAGGCTGGGCACCTCCGTTACTTGGAAACTGTCAGACGTTTTCTGCGGAAAGTTTTTCTCCTCGGATGGAAGAAGCTCTGAAACAAAGCGGCTGGGCGGTTTTCTCCCCTGTTCTGGTAAGTGCACTAAAACTTTTATTATAGGCTACTTAACAGTTTTTAAAAAAAGAGGATATAATTATGGAGGATTGTTGTGTTAAACGTCGCATACCAAACAACCTCCGCGGGTCGGAAGGGCATAGTTGAATTCTTTCATTTAAACGTCTGGAAAGTGTCAAATTACTTCCATTTGATACATTTACATGTATTTACATTTCACTGCCACATCCCGCTGTAATTCTGTTATTTGCATTTGCAATGGACAATTAAAGACAAACGAATATGGACAAACGTAAGCTATATGTTGGTCTATCGTGGACGAAAATATCAGGCATAAATACTGCTGTAAGTAGATAAACATGCTTACAAAAGCCAAAAGAGTTTTAACTGACTGCAGTTACCCATCCACCTCTATTAATTGTACTTGGTACATTTTCTTAAATAGATATCCTGTGTAAACTGTGTACTACATAAACTTTGTATCTGAAATTTTATGCCACAATGGCTTATCTAGAGCTTTTTGCACATCCTTTTCTCTATCAGTCCCTAGTTATATCTTTAATATGAATTCATCAGATAAAAGATCATATACTGTATGCTAACTAGTATCTAATTACAATGCATTTTTAACATGAAACCTGCGGTTTCTAACCTCATGTACTCCAGGTCACATAAAAATTGTCAAGCTGTGCAGAGCTCCATCAGGAGCGATGCTTTTCTCTATTTACATAGTTCTGTTTTATTTGTTCAAATGATAAAACTTCCCAGCAAAATCTATATTCTATATGTAACTGGAGACTTCAGGGTTTTACTCAGAAAGGTCTCATTTAGTACTTTGAAGACTTTTATCTCTTTTTCCACTCCTGTTTTTGGTTTCTAAGGAAGCCAGGGTCTGAGCGGCACAATGTCTTGGGGGGAGTTCATTGAGCTTCGTGACTTGACATCAAGCAAGGAGCAGATAGAGGTGACAAGCAAACATTCACCATGTTCCCCGCCACGTCTAGAAAGAACCAATGCTCTTCGGATCAGCCCGGGAAAGGTCCCGGACCTCCTGAGCCGAGTGGGCATTATCAGAGTCCTGAACAGCACCCAGGACCCCCACCTCACAGAGGAGAAAGGAGAGGGTCACAACTTCCAACCCTGCAGCCACGCTCAGCCCACGTGGTGCGACTTGTGTGGAGACTTCATCTGGGGCCTTTACAAGCAGAGCCTGCGGTGTGTCAGTGAGTTGGCTCGTGTGTGCTGTTTGTGAGTCTGGGTGTGCGCATCCGTGACTGTTTCTCTGCATGCACATGATAAGAAATGAGAGCAACATTTTGAGGAAGGGGAGAGAGATGCAATCTCTGATGCAGGTCCAGCTAATCTCAGGCTCTTCAGTTTAAGTCATGTGATTTTTTGTTTTTAAGGCAGGTATCACTTTTAATTGTTTAGGTGGTTTTGGTGGTTTAGATTTTTTTTAGGCTCGACGTAGACTGTTGGCTCATTTCCTTTCTCGCTGCACTTCACTTAGCATTTCAGAGCAGCAATACTCTTGAACTTCTTTTTAATAAACTTAAATCTTCCTAGATAACAAACTGTGATTTATATTAAGCATTTTGTATATAAAAAAAAATTTTTTTGTAATCTAACCCTAAAATGTAACTAGTGTCAAATCATAATGTAACAGTGACAAAACCTTGTACTGATAACATCATCTATGCAACACTTTACCACTCTCCTGTCTCCTTTCCACTGATGACTGATTGAGGACACTAGTGCCTGACAAAATCGTAAAAGATTTGAATATATTTGAATAAAAACACAGATTAATTTACAGTAACTGCATCGACATTTAATGGAGGGCATGACTCACTGAAAAGTTTTAGCAGATGAGTAGGATCTTTTTTTCCCCTCTACCTATGTTGTGTCATTCGTGTCTAAACTTATTTACTGTCTAAATTTGCAGACTGCAGATTCACATGCCACTACCGCTGTTGCGCTCTGATTCAGCTGGACTGCAGCTGGGAAGGAAGCTCTGCAGCTGACCACACGAGCGTTGTGGAGCACACCGTAGAAACAGACACCAATGTGGTAAGGACCTTTGAGTCTGCTAGTGCAGGTTTATTCAGCGTTCTTTCATAACATGCATGCAACCCTGCTAACAGTCAGAAGAGATCACCTGGAATGTTTTAAGGAACAATAAAGTTGCTTCACAGTGATAAGATCCTGTAGAAACTGCAGAAAAACACTTAAGATACTTAACAAAAGGTTGAGAGGCTCTGTCCAAGTCCTGTAGTTTGATACTTGTGCAATAATTGTGCACAGCAGCTCCTCACAGAGCATGTGCTAAAAGGAAGTAAAGAGATTCAATGGGAAATTCGGTATTTAGAAATAAAACGGTGCAGGTAACACCCTTAGTAAGAGCTGTTTCGGTTTATTTAATCCCTGCAGCAAAAATCAGGTCCTACCCAATTTTTAAAACAGTTTGCAAATGAGTTGAAGATCATTTTGTAATTATGAGTTGAAGATCATTTTGTAATTATGCCTGATTAATAGATGTAACACATGTAATTATTCTTTCAAATCTATTATGATTTCTTGAATAATCCAACCACCTGACCATACAATCTTTCACTGAGCTTCACATCTTTACTTCTGAAAGACAATGAAATTATTGGCCTGCTGTCAGTTAGCCACATTTGTTGAGATCTTCCATCCAACTGTCTAAATTTGTGTCTTTTGCAGCTGTCAACAAATGAAAAAATCACTTCATAGTAGGCTTATATTTTTACAAAAGCTTTATTCTCTGAATGTTTTTTAGGTGTTTGTGTTAGATGGAAATGAAGACAGAAGAAACTGATGGGAGCTCGGATTTTAATAGATTATATGAGTGAAAATTGCCAGCAAATCAGCATGGTTTCAGACTCCTCAAGCTGTCTCGCCTAATTAAAATGCAGCCACAATTAAAGGTATTTACAACAGCTGTATTTTTCCACCAGCATCTTAAAACAACATCTGTGAACTTTTTTTTTGGTATTTTTTGTATTTTTCATTAATACATACAGTCTCTTGGCACTCTGTTTGGTTTACCTGTTAAATAGCCTTTTAATACAAAGAGCTAATCTGCCAATCACATGGCAGCAACTCAGTGCATTTAGGCATCTAGATGTGGTTCAGAAGTTCAAACCAGGGATGAGAATGAGAAGTATATGAGATTTAAGTGTCTTTGAACCTTGTTGTAGCCTGGTCGGCTGGTCTGAGTTGCTATTTCAGAATCTACCGGGAGAAAAAATATCCAGAAAGCAGTGGTTGTCTGAATGAAAATGCATTGTTGATGTCAGAGGTCAGTGACAAATGGAGAGACTGGTAACCTAAATAACCTCTAAGTTATGCAGAAAACCATCTTTGGGCCCAAAAACAAGTCAAACCTTGTTGCAGATGGGCTACAGCAGCAGAAGACCACACTGGGTGTCGCCAACTAAGAACAGGAAATGGAGGCTCACCACAAGTGGACAAAAGAAGATTGTCTGGTCTGATGAGCCTCTTTTTCAGCGGCAACATTCAGAGGGGAGGGTCAGAATTTTGCAGGAACAAATGACAGCAGGCATCCATCTTGGTTCGTATTAACAGCTCATGTTGGTAGTAGTGGAGTAGTGGTGTAGGGGTCGTTCTTGGCACACTTTGGGTCACTTAGTACCAACTGATCATGGTTTTAACAACACAGCATACCTGAGTAACGTTGCTGACCCTGTCCATCTCTTTGTATCCATTCTCTGAGGGTTATTTCTCAGCATGATAATACACCATGTCACAAAGATCAGATCATCTCTAACTGGTTTCTTGAACATGACAATGAGTTCACAGAGCCTCCATTAGGTCTCAGTCCAACCTTTGGGATGTGGTGGAATGGTAGATTTGCAACAGTTGCCACCAGAGCTGCAGCTGCTTATGACTCTATCATAATAATGGACCAAAATCTCTGAGGCAAGTTTATAACAGCTCATTAAGAAATAAAGCAGCAGATAGAAAGGGCTTCAGTACTAGCAAGGTACTGGGTGTTTGTTTACAGCATGTCACATTTAAAACAAAATTATCATCACAGTATCACAGAGATGAGAATAATATCATCACTTGTAAAATGTATATATATTGTATTTCTAATGTCAAAAAGCAAAAAGGTTTTGGTAAATTACTCATATGAAATTATTACCATAGTGACCAGGAGGTAAGACCCGAACGCAGGACTAATGTATGTGGCAGGTGGACAGCTCAGATTTATTCACTGAAACTAAAGATGCTGCAAATGTAAGATGAATATGAACTGAAACCAAAACTAAAAAACAAAAACAAAACATAAACAAAGGATGTCAGAGCTACTGAGAATGAAAATCTTAGGACAACCAATACCATGCAGGGTAAGACAAGAAACCATATACACATATGGCTATTGTGCTAATTAACGAACCAGAAGCCAGTGTAGCGAAGGAGCAGGAAATAAACGCAACAAAATGCACAGGAGACCCCTACTAAATAAAATAGAAATCAGGACTGAATAGAATCTGAATTAAACCACAACATAGAATCTTCACAGAACAGGATTAAAGGCAAACATGACAAACAACAAAACTAGAAAGAGAAATCTAAGAAGAACTGATCCAAAAGCAGAATTAAACCCCACCGATCATTTCACTGCAGGATACAGAATATATAGTATTTGGAAATCTACATAAAAAGTAACAAGTATAATTATTAAATTCTCTTTAGTAATAATCATTCATTAATTCAATTATTATTTCCTGTTTAGATAAATAAATAAATGTTATTCAGGAAGAATGTGTAATTATGTTGTTCGGCTTTTAAAGGGAGATTCTTTGAGTTCACAGTATTTATTAGGAGTAAGCTGCCGTTCAGGGATCTACACTTTGAAGAGGGTTTCTAATGTTTAGTTAATACATGGATGTGAAATCAATAGTGATAATTTGGGAATTCAGTTCAGTTAGGACTAAATGTCTGAGCCAAGAAATTCCACACTGGTTCATCGTGATAAGATGGGACGGTAAATGGACTGTACTTATAAAGCACTTTTCCTATGCTTTATATTTGACCAATCAAAGCGCTTTGTCACCACGTCACATTCACCCATTCACACACATTCATACAGCGCTCTTATTGTATCATACCAGTGCTTCCTCCCATTAAGCACATCAGGAGGCAACATGGGTTTCAGTGTCTTGCCCAAGGACACTTTGGCATAAGTCTTGGGAATAAAACTGCTGACCTTCTGGTAGGTGACTGCTCTTCTACAGCCGCTCTTAGCTCATTTCATTTTCATCAACCTCGGACTAGAGGATAAGAGTTGGAGTTGCCATGTTGACTGGCCATGTTACTCCAGGTTCATTACAGGTTTACTTGACTTTCTGAGTTGGGATTCTTACCTCAGGAGACATTGCAGCTGATTTCCCTTTATTTCTGAGAACATGGCAATCAGAACTTCCTCATTTAAACAATTTTTTGGAAACGTCTGTAGTGAGCTGCTAAACATTTAGGACAATCTGAACTTTTCAGCTGTACATGGAGCTTGGAACAGATTCCTCAGAAGTTAGGAGCTCATTTAATGATCAGCTAGATATGGTACGAGCGTGACATACTGGCATCATTAGGCACTATTATGATTATAGTACGCTGATCCTCCACTGCTCTGACTTTCTTTTTTATTTAAGCCACCTCATGAGTCACCTCTTTCTCTGAAAGCTTACTTCCACTGAAATAAAAATCACCGCTTAAATGGTAATTTACTTACTAAATCTGGAACTGTTTATGCCCTTCGGGCTATCTTAGCTTTCATTAATGATCTGTGAAGAGAGTGTTTTGTCAACATCATGTGGAAGTGGAGTCATTAATAGCAATAGGAGAGATTACCTTTAAATACTTGGAGGTTTAATGTGGCCATGTGAGAACTAAGAAAGTGTGCCATAGCCAAGATAAACCACATTTATTCAGCATGCACATGAAATTTACTTGGGAAGTTTAATGTTTAGGATGAAAATGACATTATTAAACTAAACATGATGTAGAAACAAGTCAGAAAACCAGTGGGGCTTGTTCACTGGCAACATCACCAGTTAATGCAAACACGCAACTCACAAACAGAAGTTGTGCGTTAGTTTTATGGGAGAAATGTACAGAATTTATTACAGGATTCTTTTGCCTTCCTGAGTTGGAAGGCTTAGTTTCATTTTTTAAATTTACTGTCAGTTCAATAAAATAGGTCCCCTCTTATGTCATTTACTAATTGATATGTTACCCTAGCTTAGTTTCCTACTGTCTTAGTTTTAAACAGCAGCATGAAATGGTCCTTACTTGAAGATAAAGATACACGGTTATCATCCATATGATTGTCACAGAGTTCAAAAAGAACATTCAGCTCACCCTGGTAGTTTTAATATATGTTTACCCATGGTGTACTTTTTTTTATAAGTCTCCACATCATGTGAACCACATGCTGTGTGAAATGAACCCATGCTGAGCATGTCTGAGTGACCCGGGCTCCATCATCACATGACATTCAGGAGGGGGATGCACAGAGCAGCAGCATCCCGCCATGAGAGGAAGAGGAGGATAGAGGAAGCAGATAGAGGAAGGGAGGAGTAAAGGCTGCGGTATTTCCGTTCCAGCGGCCAATCGCGAGCGGCTGCGGGGGTTTGTGTATTTCCAAACGCAGCTAAGCGGGCCTGGGTGGGGCTTCAACCGGGGAGAGGAAGCGCGGCAGGCAGGGCGGAGACCTCCATACATCCTGTTTCACACACAGTTGAAACGTGGCCGGTAGTTTAGAAGGGGAAAAAAAGGAAAAAGTTGGTGAGATAGTGTTGACCGTTCTCGAGATAATACAGTCGCAGACTTTTCTTCCGCGAGTTAGTTTATCGTTAAAGCCGGACCTTTGTTACTGTCACAGTTATTCTTTCGGTTTTTTTCTTTAGTCGTATTTTATCGGTCATATCTACAGCACGCCCATTCGGGAGATATATATTTAATCTTTTAAAGTTTAGTTTTGATACTCGACTGGGGCTTTTTAGGGCTTATATGATATTAAATATGGAAAACAAGACTAGTAACTCGGAAAAGACTCCTTCCTTTGAGAAGACGTGGGGCAGCTCGACCAGCAGCGGCTACAGCAGCGAGGAAGACTCCAGCTCTGAGTTCGAGCAGTACTTCACCGCCCGGACATCTTTCTTCCCCAAAAACAGAAAAGCTAACGTCTGTGATAACCTAAAGAAGGCAAGCAAGGTAAAAACAATAGCTTAATAAAAATGTCTACGTTTGGCATTAAAAGGGAAGTGAGCCCAGGAAGGTGCGCGCCGTTGGGCGAGCTGTAGCCTACTCTCGCGTTGTTTCATTTTTTACTTTTATACTGCTGTCATTTCATTTGGCTTAAGATTTATTACTTAATCCGGATGAATGAACACAGGGGTGTGTGACTACGCAAGTTGTTTTGCTCAAGGGCATCCCAGCAGATTTGAAGCTTTCCAGACAAGATCCAAGTTTCAAGGGTGGAGTTGTTCATTCAGTTTTAAAGTTGTGCACATTTAATCAGGAATGCAGATTATTGTTATGGTTTCACACACACGTTTCCTTTTAATACAAGAAGAACAGATCCGCACCTGAATTAGTGTTGAGATAAACCCAAAGATGAACTAGTCTTGCTTTCATGTTTCCAGTCCTACTACACCCACCATTCAGGTTTTTGACACTTATTTCACAAGAACAGATGACTCATGGGATGTTTTGGGTTTGTCCGTTTTCTTATCTTTTAGTCACACAAACCCACAGGAGTTTCATATTTCTCTTCTTAGCAACGGATCCTGTTTATTGTAATTACACCTCTGGCCGCTCTCTGTTCACTTACAGAAGTTCCTCTTAGTACATGTTGTTGGCACATCCTACACAGATTGTGACACCCATATGTGGGAATGCAGAGGCTAAGTTGTCTTGCATGTTCCTCATCCATTTTGGAAAGCTTCACTTTACTCACTCATATTGATTTTAGACTCATTAACAACAGCACATCTGCTGTCTTCCCATGGATCAGGTTTATTGATCTTCCTCTGCTTGATGTTTATATTTTGTGCAAATTCTTGTTCTCATTTCGCTGTCTGTAATTTAGCAATTCATCTGGAAAACCAGTCATGCCAATGTTCACTTAATGTAAAAGACTTCTTGTAATAGGATTCTGGATACCCTCAGCTTCTGTTATATGTAACAAGCGGCTGTATATTGTGGAAAAAGACATTTATGCTGGGTCAGAATTGAATTATAGGAGACAGGAAAAGGCCAAAATAACCACATGGTTTGCCACTAGCCAGAAGCCAAATAAGCATGAGTGAAACATGACTGTGGGGCTGCGGTTGATGAGGCAGCTGACTTCACAGGATGTGCCTGTAAAACAACGGATAGCTTTGTCTCTCCCACTTGCGAGTCTCAAGGGGGGTGGTGGCTATTTTTACATGAATACCAAGCAGAGGAATGCAATGCAAGGCCGTTGGCTGCAGTCATTGCTAACAGCTGCAAGTTGTACAAACCCCACTCCCTTCTTCCTCATTTTCTCTCCTCCCTGTATCCCTCCCATGCTGGGGAAGTGAAGCAGTCGAACAGGATTGGTCAGATCTGACACCATCATGGTTTCCTTTATACATTCTCAGGAAGTTGAGTCTGATGCAACCGGTGATTACCATGATAAGTAACGGAGCGAAACCGAAAATTAGTTGAAAACACCCTTTCTTAAGCAGTTGGCTTTGCACAGTTATTTTCAAAGTTTCCTCTTGTTAAACGATATAATGATGTCCATTTAATGGAATAAAAAAACACTGTGAATATGTCAAAACAAACAACCCCCACACATATTAGCTCCCATCTGAAAGTCTCTGATTATCTGCACACAACATGATCTGCTTTGGTTTAGAAGCATTGATGCTCTGGAGAACACTGACACCTGGTGCTCTAACGGTGTAACTCTTGTCCGTCTCCTCCAGGATGAGCAAACTGAATGGGGAAAGCAGGAGCTGACAACCGCAGACATTCAGCAGAAGGTGAAGGAGTACAACGCTCAGATCAACAGCAATCTGTTCATGAACATGGTGCGTCCTGTGAATCCACACATCGCAGCATGAGGCTCTACCTCTTCTTTTTCTTTTGGTGTAACGTTTGAATTTGTCTTTTACAGAACAAGGACGGGTCCTATACCGGCTTCATTAAGGTGCAGTTCAAGCTGGCGCGACCCGTGTCCGTTCCAACTCCAAAGAAAGGCCAGGATGCAGGAGGGAGGAAGTCCAGCGCAGTGAAGCGTCGCACCTCCTTCTACCTGCCGAAGGACGCGTCCAAGCATCTACACATAAGTTCCCGTACCTCTGCTCGTGAGGTCATCGAGGCTTTGCTGAAAAAGTTCACTGTTGTTGACAATCCTGGCAAGTTCGCACTGTTTGAGCGCAGCGAGCGTCATGACCAAGGTATGTCGGCTCTTTTATTATCTTTTTTATAATTGCCTTATTAACACCGAGTGTGTTAATAATAATGTCTGCCTCCTTCAGTTTATGTCCGCAAGCTGTCTGACGGTGAACGCCCCCTCCGTCTGCGTCTGTGTGCTGGACCAAATGAGAAAGTCCTCAGTTTTGTGCTCAAAGAAAACGAAACTGGTGAAGTCAACGTGAGTACAAAGATAGCATTTTGGAAAGCCATATTGGGAACTTTGAACTTCACAAACATTCAGTTCTTCTCTCCTCCCTGTTTGTAGTGGCACGCCTTCTCCATGCCCGAGTTGAAGAATTTCTTGCGCATCCTGCAGCGTGAAGAAGAGGAACACGTCAAGCAGATAATACAACGGTATGCAGTGGCTCGCCGTAAGATGCAGGAGGCTCTGTCGGGCTCGACCCCTGGCTGAAAGGACTCTGCGCTGAGGGTTCGACGTGCACCTCCTGGCTGGATGATTATGACCGGCCGTCGCTGCATGCAAGGATCCCAGAGAATACACACATGAAAACATCTCTTCAATGATCAAGAGAGCGAGCTAGGGCGCAAGACTATACGAGAGAAAGAGCTAGCGCGAATGTGCGTGTGAAATGATGCGAGAGATGAGAAGTGCCTTACACCTGGAGAGTCTGATGTGCCTGAGAAAAGAGAGAGAATGAGTTGAGAGGAATGAAGACTAGCAGACGAGCCAGCGGTGGTATCCAGCTAACGGGTACCATCTGATTATCCTGTACCTCAGTGGCATCACTTAAACTTAAAAAGATGAATTGGGGTATTTCATTTAAAGATACTGCCTGTTATACAGTCTTAAAAACTGTGCTTAAACATCACTTTGTTCAATTTTAGCCATGTTCATTTCAAAATATCAAACTAACGACTTGTCTGCTATAGCATCTTAATCCTTTATGTTTAAAGTGATCTTTTCCCTCTTAACAACCAACCAATAGTCCCACTTCCATATTGTAATTGTGGTAGAAAGGTTAAGTGTTTGTTGCTGAAAGGTATGTGGATTTTCACTTGTCACTGGCTCAGAAGTCTGCCATGTCCACTCCACACCCTTGGCGGGTCCAACTCTTTGCTTCACTGTCACTTTTGTGGGTATGACTGATGAATGGACATTTGTATGCCGCTATGAATGTCTTGAGAGAGCAGTGACAAAAGCAACTCTGGCTGACCAGAGTTTTGAATGATTATGATCATATCTGTGTTTAACTGGAGGCAGCTTATCATTCCTTATATCTTTGTTTTTCTATCTTTGAACTGAATGTTTGTCTTTTTTTCTGTCTCACCTTTCCTGTCGTAAGGCTCGTACATACTTTGAAAGAACAGATGTTTGTTATTTTTCTCAAGGTGGCAATAAGGAGAACAAATTTAATTCTGGCCAGGACATTACATAGTTGAAACCATGTTGAACCTTGCACATCAGTGCAAAAGCAGAAATAACAACTTTCTGCTTCCTGTTCTTCTGCATTAACCACCTCCCACTTCAAATTTCCGACCAGTTATTGTGATATGTTGAGATCCCAGTTCTCCTTAACCATGTTGCAAGTAAAATTAGTTACCATTTCTTCCTCACAGCCCTGGGAGATGCAGCATATTTATCTGTTCTTGCAATGTATGTACAGGCCTTTAGTCTATGCACAAATTTAAATGTAGCAACATTAAGAATGTGTAAACAGATATGAACACTGTTTAGTAAAGAATTTTCCAAGTTAACAAAGTATTTGTATTTTTTAAATAAATTATATTAAAATGCATTTTATTGTTACATGGTAATTGTCATTAGGTCACTGGACACTTTTAAGGAACTGTTAAAATTAATTGAAACTAACCAGATTCTATTTATTGAAAGCTAGATGGTGACAAAAATGCAATGTAATATAATTTTAAAATGCCAAACTTTGTGTTTACACTCATGGTATAACACTTTGATAAATGCGAAAAAGAGAACTATTCAACCACATGAGACTATGTGTAATCATAAAATGATAATGGTAACTCCTTATTCATGCGGGGCAAAAAAAGTCACAGAACGTGTGGATAAAGGTGTACTTGTACGTTACGACGTGTTCTTTTATTTTTTTCTTTAAATATTATCGTCAATGAGATCAGCTGATCCCTTCATCCTTGCGCGGACCAAAACAGCTATCGCTAGTTCCACAGCTGGTAGTGGAAGCGATGAATGAACATGTCGATAAAGTAATCCAAACTAAGGTAGGATGTTCCAGGTTATTGTTTCTGTCTGAATATCAGGAGTGTCTTGTGGGTTATAAGTCAACATGTTCAAGGACCTGTCATTCAGCTAATGAAGCTAACCTGCGTCAATGCCCGAAGCTAATGGGCTAACTTGCCTACAAAGTCTGGCCTCTTTTGCGAGTTATTTGCCGCTTGTTATTTGCAGACGACTTAATGAAATGTGTGCGATGAACAATGGGGACAAAACTAGAAAAAAGTCATTAAAATATTTTTTTAATGGAGCGATAAATCACTGCATTTAAGTTCGATGCCGCTTTCTGTGTGGCCCGCTTGGTTAGCATTTGTTAGCAAAACAATAAACTCCAGCCGAAATTAATATTTTGTTTAAGCATTTATTGATTCAGACCGTTTGTAGTTGCTTACGCAGTTTACTTCCGTTTAGTTAGTTGAATTAACATATTCGCCCCCTTTCGTGCTGCTTTTACTTCTTTCCTCCACTATGTTGTATAGCCGCTTAAGCAAGCACCGGTCCGGCTAGTCAGCAGTCAGAGCTGAGCCAGGAGGAGACTCTGATCGGGAACATTTTTCTGTCTGTGCGCCGTTTCCCTTCCAGGTTCTGCCTTTGTGAGAAATCCCATGCTCCAGGCTACCAAGCAGGCTGGAAGCTTCAATTGCCCATTAATTATGACTTGTCTCTGAGAATGGGTGGAAGTGGATCGAAAGCCAAAGGTGTGTGGCCCTTCTCAGGCAGCGGAGGCGAGTCAGGAAATGATGGAAACGAACAGTCTTTGACCAGGCTGAAAGGTTCAAGAAATGCAACTCCATTTGTTTTCACAAGAAGGAGGTAATTAATGCTTTATATAGATTATGGTAAACGTTTTTGCTGCCCATAAAACTTCTGAAATTAAGTGACATGATATTTATTGGTGAACTGGGAAGAAATTGCACTTTAACTTGTAATTCTTTGTGGGAGTGTCTTGCCCAACTTGTAGATGAAAAAAATGAAAAAGGTTGCACATCCCAGAAGTCCCATAATGGAGTTTATTGGCTCGTATCACACTTAATTGCTTACGCATTTCAGCATGAAGCTTTAATCAGAGAAAGCTTTCATTCAATTCTGACTTAAGTCAAGACCTACTATATGCACACCAATCCTCAGTGATGCACAGCTGTGTCCACTTGAGCTAATAGGTCATTGTCCAATCATGATACAAAACACTTAAATCTCATTTCATGACACATTTGCGTAGGCTATAACACAAAAATCAACATACTCATGTCAAAATACATTTAAGACTGAAATCATCATTAAGTCCGTTTAGCAGCATTGTGCTGAGTGTAAATATCCATAATATTGAGTACCACTGACATCCTTATTGGGATGTGCTACCTTTTTCATTTTTTTCATATTGGTGTCTGTTATTGTATTCTTTTTTTCTATCCCACTTAATAGTTTATCGGTCACTTGCTAAAATGCTGTTACTGTGATACTCTAGGACATTGCAAGTGTTTAAAACTTGGTTCTTTTCTCTAAAATAATAACAATCCTACAGTTGTCAGTACTACATTAAAACTTTTCACATTTTGTTGAAAGCCAGTTTCAATTAAATATTTGGATCTTTGATCTTTGATGATCTGTGTGGAGACTCCATGTAGTCCTATGATTTTATGGAGTGGCACGTGGGAGCATTTTGTATGTCCCATAAAGTGATAAAATATTGTACTTTGCCCAATAAAGGGTTAATAGCAGTGGAAGAAAATTGCTATTAATAGACCTTATGATGTTCATATGAAACCCAGTCTGATAAAACCCTCCTTCCTAAGACGCAGTTTGATTTTGATGTTACTCTTGGCAGTTCTTTGTACTATGACGAGGACGGCGACCTTGCCCATGAATTCTACGAGGAGACGGTGGTGACAAAAAATGGCAGGAAAAAGTCAAAATTGAAAAGGATTCAGAAAAATCTGATTCCACAGGTGAGCTGGGAACAAAATGGTATTGATGCTTGATATTTTGTCAGAAATCTCTGAATATGAGAATTGTTTGTTTCCCAGGGAATTGTGAAGCTGGACCACCCCTGCATTCATGTAGACTTTCCCATCATCCTATGTGAGGTGTGAGACGGTACACAGGACTGATCTGGGATGATGTGGTGTCACAGAAACCTCTCAGAGCGAAGTCTCACTCCAGTCAGAAGGATTGTGGTCAAGACTAGAGATATGGGCTCAACTTAAGCTGTCATGGTGAAGTGAAATGCAACACATTTGAATTTAACTGTGGTCAGGGAATGCATCGTTCTCTAAAATCACTAAAATTACACTCACGAAAGTTGTGATGGTGTAGGTTGTCTCCACTCCCCAGCTGATATGTAAGCATTCATGGACTACATGTTGTATTTCTCGTGTGATTTTCATTTTTCAGGGAAAAACAAAGTCTTTAAATGATCCATGTCTTTAGGAAGATGTAGAGTGTTAGACTCTGTTTCTTTGTACATGTTTTTGTTAAATTCGGGTGAATGTGTGACTGAGAGATGGGAGGTAACAGGGTACCAAGTACGGTGGATTATGAAGTGTATTGTACATACTGTATAGTAATGCTCTGTATTGTTATGTCTGACTGTGTTTTGTTTACTGGAGCTCTGACCTGCACTAGTGAACATAATGTACTGTAAATAACTTCTGATTTTTTAGTTGGAAATACTTGAATAAATAGTTTATTGAGCTGATACTTGAGTGAAATCCTTTATTAAATCTGTTTGTGTAATTAACATGCTGCTCTTATTTACTATCCCACATAATTAAATCATTCATTCTTCATTTTATGTCCCTTAGACATGCAGCCACAGATGAGGTGTGAAAAAAGTGATTACTTCAGGTTTGTTTTACATTAATATGAGGGAGGAAGGTTTCGACGATTTTACCGGACACGTTAGTATGACTGAAAAAGTACTTTTGTTAGTTAATTCTTTAAAGTTCTTTTCCTGTCTGACTTTTTTGTGTCGCCACCAGAGGTGAACCCTCTTGTATGGCAGCTTAACTTATAAATATGAAATATGCCACAGCTGCATCATATGTGTTGCAGAATACTTGTGTTTTTTATTAATAAATGATCATTAAATATGTTTGTGTTAGTGTACATATTTGAATTCAGTTCACAAAGTGGATTGACTTGTGGTCAAATTTCCACAAAGCATCTACAGAAGTATCCTTTCCTAATTCCTCCTGTAAACTCAGTAAAAAGTCGCACGAGAGAGGTCTGATTTGTGCTTTATCTTTAATTTACTTGAGGTGATATGAGCTTCACTACATCCTAAACATTAACCTCATATTTTACACTGAGTTAGAGATGAATCCGTTCATTAACACAGACACATATAATGCTGGTCTGACAGAAAAGACAATCAATGCTCAGATCGGTCACAGGTCAGACTTACCTGAAATGAGTTCAGAATGATGCTTTAAAGCAACAACCACTCATTTCGATGTCTTTCTTTGTCTCCTCTGCTTGGGTCTGTGGTGGGAGGGACAGATGTGCCAAACAGGATGTGCCCACAAGGGAAATGAGATAAGAAATCAATAAACCATTTAATGGGGACTTCAACCATTTTTAAAAGTCAGCATGATCTTATATGCAAGTTATGTGAGTGATATGTGAAAACCTACGGTAAAGCCTAAAAAATGGACTTGATGTGTAAGAACCAAATAAAGGGCTTTAGTAGAATGTGATATGATGTATGCGGTAATAAGATTTGGTTATGAAGAACCTGGCTCTAACATTCCGTGTCTCCATTTTTAGCTGAAGTGAAGGGACGGGTGGAAACTGCTTTCAATCGTACACAGAACATTTGATAACATAGATTTGGTCGGCTACCAGTAAGCTGACACCTGTGTCTTCTCTTCATTATTTCCCTTCATTTCTGTCTTGTGGAGCTGTAAGACAAGGCAGCTGTGTAAAACCATTTTTTTTGTTTATATTAATCTGTGCATCATCAAAGAAAATAATCTCCAAATGCAGCACTTTAATGTTCAAATTATTTACACTGATCAGGTGAATCACCTCTAGATGGCAGTAGAGAGCTATACTTCAAATGTGTGAAGGCATGATTTGGTGTGGTGTTGCTTCTACCGGATTGATTAGTCTGCTTTTCTTTTTTTCGAATTATGATACTGTGTACTCAGACTTTCCATAAACCCAAAGCTAACACAAGATGCTATCTATGCCATAGACTGAAGTTGTGAACATTTGAGGCTGCTGTTGCCAGATGGCACGGTATCAACCTTTAATGGCAATGTAAACATATTTCAGTTTATCCACTGTGAGTTCCCACAATAAATGGGTAGGGCTTCCTTCGCAGGCCCTCTCTGGGGTCTGTAATTGTGTGGAATGTGGTTGGGTGCGTTTTAGGGCCAGAGGTCAGCCACTTTGATGTGTTTTTCCTCCACTGGTGTTTGAAGTTTTGCCAAAAGTTTGGTCTGTATTAAAAGGATGAGCTATAAAAATGAATGAGCCTCTTAAATGTGACAGTGTGAAGCACCATTCTGGGCAGTGGAATGTGTTCCCTGATGCATACAACGTGTTCAGAGAGGAAAAGTCCTCCATGTGAAAGTGTTTGAGAGACACTATCATCCTGAGTTATCAGCAGCCTTGGAAAAGTACTAAAACATGCAGTGAAATATAAACAGTCCGAAAGGTATATTGTTTTCTCAGGAGTCTGTAAGCTGCAGCGGTTTAAAATAAAAGGCCTGTCAAAGCCACTTGTGGATAATGTTACATTTTATCATCAGCACAAGCGATCAAACAGCACATGTGCAGAAAAAATATTTCAATGGAAATATGAGGAATATTAGTCACGGTCAAATCTATTAGTTCCAGTCCAATTTATCGGGATTATACCCGGGATTACCATAAGGCACCATGATTTAAGCAGCGGTTAGGACAACAAGTAACAGTGGCAGGGTGTGTTTCTAGTTTCCCTCCCATTGTTTTCGCTTCCTGACAATCCTCCTGCTGATGTAACGTGCAGGAGGCAGAGGTCAAAGGAAAGAAAAGAGTAGGAAACTGAGTCATGGATTCATTCCCTTCCCTTCTTTTCTGTTCACATGGCTTGCTGCTGTGCTAGATTTTCATTAAACCCTTTGAGGAGAAAAAGAAGAGCAGGAAACGGATAACATGGTGAGGTGAGTCAGAACTGCTCTGGCTTTGACACAGAAAAACGACATTCTTCCAGGACCCACCTCATCATAGTCATGTGCTCAGATATTTTTCTGCCTACAATGTTTTTGCAAAGGAAGTTCAAAAGCAACAGCACTTTCCACTTGTGGCCTACTATTGGAAGAACGGTTTTATTAGAGAAGTAAAGAGCACCTCTCACAACCTTATACATGCAGATCTCTTACTTTCTTCAAACAATGAAGTCCTGGTTTATTAATTTAGGAAAATCCTGTGCCAGTGCAAACTTCTACCCTCTCTTCAGTCTCATATCTGCTGTCGTTGGCAAAGTGACAGTATGTGGTACTTGGCTACTTCAATGAGTCATTGCCGGTGGCTGTCATCACATGCCTGCAGGGAGCGGTGACATCTGCATACCAGATGCCCTGAATGCCCGCTATCTGAAGTGTGTTTAGTGGAAAAAAACATTAAAATCCTTCATTTAAGAAGCAAACAGAACAATTGTAATTTGCTTGAATGAGACGAAAGATCAGGATTTATTATTTCTCTCAATTAAAAAACTTAATTTATGTATATTACATATAAACATTGTGGGTTTTTTTATTGATCTAATTGTAATAAAGTGCTGTTGATAGAGATGTAATTATATCTTATTGGCTGGTCCTTTTCTTACTACTGTTACTTCTGCTACAGTGTGTTGAATAGTCAAATACTGAACTTTCTATTTTCCTTTATTCACCTTATTTAAAAGGTAAAACCAATGTACTGAAAAAACAGCACGGCATTTGTTTTAAAATTTGATTAAAAAATATATATCTACAATTTGAGTTCCTCAGCATTATAATACTGCTCACATTTTCACACATCAACTTTCTTCCAATATACAAAGGCTTTTCACATGTTTAGTTTGATGATAATGAATTTATGCTATTGTTTTAGAAACCAAAAAGTTAAACACAAGGCCTACAGTATATTTGTGGTGAAGGATTGTTGCAGTGTTCCTGCTGCCTTTATAGAAAAATACTTTTTTCTTATACAATAACCCATGTGCTGCACGTCTACTCTTACGTTTTCATGTTTTATTTATTAGCTTAAGTGTTTTTCTTGCAAAGTGGACAAATGTTTTGAATTGCAAAGTGACTACAGCCACATAAATGAATCCAATTTTGAAAAAAGATTATTACCCAGCAAGATGTTGCATAGAAAAGGTACAGCAATTTTGAGGATGATTAGTTTTTTTTTCTCCTTTTGCTTTGGTTTTTAAATTTCTCATTGTTCATGTGAAGGCTTTCAAAACCCATAAAAGAAACTTTTTCTGAGCAGTGGGGAGCATATAATCTGCCAAAATGTACAATGATGTTGCTTAGTCAGTTTTATGTGAGATTTAAAATTGCTGTTTTTTTCTGTTCCTGCTGGGGCAAAGTGGGCACACATCCAAATTTCCACAGCACAGAAACCTGAGACTTTGAAGACAGATGGTTTCAAAGTGTAACATGGGCCTCCCCATGGAAGCTCTGCAGTCTGAGGGAAGTCCGATAAATGGACACAAGGAAATATTATGTCAAGTCTTTATAAATAACTGAAATGTTTGCGATGAGGTTGAAACAGAAGTTCAGAGCTCAGGAACAGTTTCTGAGGAGATATTAACTGTTTTTCACAGTCACAAACTAATAAAGATAGGAGAAAATATTGGGTATACCCACTTCTTAACCCCTGTGATGTGTTCTATTTCTTTTTTTCTGCAAGTGTAATTGTCTTTTTTCTCAAGTATTGTGAATCCATGGCCCAGCCTACTCTGCCTCTAACTGGCTAGTATTTACTGGTAAAACTGGTTAACTCTGAATTAAGCATGAGGACTGATGAGTCAAAGGCAACTGGCTTTGCTATTATAAGCATGAAACTTTGCGACCACAGGATCATGTATCAGAAACTATGAGACAAATCTTACATGTATTGTCGTTATTTAGGCTACTTTTTTTTTTAAATGGGCAAAAAATACTACAATACACTACACCACTGAATACAGGGTATTACTGGAGCAGTGAAATACATAAAAAGAAAGTGTAAAAAAAAAAAAGCATGATACATAAATGTTTAAAATACACTAAGGTTGATAAAGGATACTATATACAAAGGTTAATATTTATAATATATGTTTTAAATCTGTAATAATAATAACAGTATATGTATAAAAATACCAAACTCATGGTGTGTTAATATTTGTGCATAGGCTATGAAACAAAATGGTCAAGTTAACCAAGACCACTCAGCTGTCAGACAAACAATTTTCACCTACTTTATAAAAAAGTCCACATCATATGAACTCCAACCGGTCGTAATGTAGATGAAAGGTCATCAGAAGGCATGAAATTATTTTTGGGATGAAGCGCACTGGCCTGCTATGACCTTGTGTGGGTCTTGGGCTTGACATTGCTCCCTGCAATTGTATCATTTTCACCGTGGTGCTGTGGGCGAACTCGCTGGACTGACCCATTCCGCGCTGAAGCGGGAAACTATGGTAAAAAGCTGTTTGGGAAAAAAAAAAGAAAAAAACACCAAAGAACCAGAATCTCGTCTCTGTCTTCTGTCACTTCAAACTGTGGCGGTGTGAGGAGTTTAAGCAGAGGAAACACGTCGCACTACTGGACTCGCTGACAGTTTTTAGGATGTCCGGTGAGTTTGGTAGGTCCCCCCCTTCGCCCCCCACTTTTCCATCCTGAATGGAACATCCTGAAAGTTTGGCAGTGGGATTTGCAACTGACAACATTGCTGGGGGTAAGTCAGTCACTTCTCCCCGCAGTTTCTGACCGTGGGAAGACCGGGAGCCGAGCTTTTACCAAGCGGCACCGTTAAAAATGTTTTTCTAAGTTTTATCCAGCCGTAAATTTTTTTCTCACAATGAAGTATTATTTGTTTTGAGGAAATGCTAAAACGCGGCTGAAGGAGCTGGCTTCTGGGTTTTTTTTGGGAATGCTTCCTCAATCTACCAATAAAGGTAAGTTAATCCGTGTATGGAAACTGAAGCGATCCAATTTTGTCTTTATTTTTGTATTTGTTTATTTACTACTTAAACTCAGCCCCAAATTGTGATTAAATGGAGTGCCAGTGCATTAAGGATAACTCAGTCTAATGTTTAATAGAGTTTAGTGTTTACCTGTAAACGCAACATAAATCAATGGGAGGATGCTTTTTAAAAATCTTTTCATTAAAATCATTAAATGTATGTATCCCCTTTGAAGTTGTTTCCTTTAAAAAAATGCTAAGATAATAGATAATTTATTTAATAATAAAAAAAGCATATAATTAGACAGCCTGGGTGTCTTGCTCATATAACTGTAAATAAAACATCATCATAAAAATGTAGGATTTAAAGCTGCTATTTAAACACCTGTTGTGTCTTTGCTGTGTAGAAAGCCAGGACACACTAAATGCAAGGGGTGGGCGATGTATGGAAAATTTTACCGGTACAGTGATTTACAATGATAACTGATGTCATTTTTGCCCATATCGATGAATTTGATATTTAAAGAAAATGAAAATACAGTGGGGCTGCCCAGTCGATGCTTAGTCCTCCCAGTTTGAATTAATTCATATGAAATATTTTACAAAAAGTGATTCCTAGCATGTATAGAATAGAGACTGGCCCGGTGGACCTGTACATCTGTCTGACATTACATCGGTGGCAAATAGAAATTGTGCACAATAGTGCTGTTATCGTCCATTTATCGTTATCGAGATGAGCTGCTCAATATATCGTGATATTGATTTGAGGCCATATCGCTTAGCCCTACTAAATGCCTTTCATTTCTTTTGGAAACGGTAATCTTATGAATGCACTGCATGGTCTATGAATGTCCACTTCTCAGAAAAATAAAACTTTAATTTCCTCTCTTAACTGTAGGGCAGAGCGTGACAGTCCTTTCTGTCCATCCACATCTGAAGACATGCTGTACTGGACTCTCTCTGACTGGAGAGTACTGCTGCTGATGGTGCAGCTGTGGGACAACCTCTGTGCTTTGGGGGTGAAACCCACGAGATGGCCACTGTATTCCCGAAAGCCTCTGCTCCTCGCTTGGAACATCCCGACCCAGGAATGCGGCCCGAGACACGGTGTCTCTTTTCAGCTGGACCAGTTCGAGATTGTGGCCTCACCAAATGAAGGCTTTGTCAGACAGAATCTGACCATGTTCTACAAGGACCGCTTGGGCTTGTACCCCTACATCGAGCCGGATGAAACGTCAGTGAATGGGGGCCTGCCGCAGGTGGCCAGCCTTACACAGCATCTAGAGAAAATGCAGGAGGGTGTTGAGAAGTACATACGTGAGCGAGAGGCCTTGGGTTTAGCGGTTATTGACTGGGAGGACTGGCGCCCCCTCTGGATACGCAACTGGGGAACCAAAGATGTCTACCGCAAACATTCCCGGGAGATGGTACGCCAGAAAAACCCGATGTGGCCTCCAGAGCAGGTGGCGAAAGTGGCCCAGCAGGACTTTGAGATGTCTGCCAGGAAGTTCATGCTGGAGACGCTGAAGCACGCCAAACATCTGAGGCCCAACCAACTTTGGGGGTTCTACCTGTTCCCCGACTGCTACAACCACGACTACACGCGCTCCCTGGATAGCTACACGGGTCGCTGTCCTGATGTGGAGGTGGTGCGCAACAATCAGCTGGAGTGGCTGTGGACTGAGAGCACGGCTCTGTTCCCCTCCGTCTACATGGGCACCAAGCTGCGGTCCTCACCATGTGGACGGCAGTTTGTGCGGTACCGGGTAGAGGAGGGGATGCGTTTGGCTTCATCCGGCGACGGGTTGGCCCGCCCTGTCTTTGTGTACACCCAGCCCACCTACACCAACTCCCTCATGCAGCTGACAGAGGTGACGCTCTGCTTTTAGAAACACCACATCTCGTCCACTTCCTGAAACGTATATTTCCCGCTTTGTTTTTACCTCCGCGATGAAGGATAAATGACAAAAGCACTTTTGTTTGTTTAAAAATGTGCTACTGATTTTTACTCAATCTATGTGCGGCTCCCTATCAGTGCATGCTGCATGTCTATAGCTTTGTTCTTTTCCTTATCGGCGATCCCAGTCTTTTCCTGTTCTGGTAGCAGTCAGGTTCTTCTACATTTTATTTGTGCAGAGTTAACAGGATGGGAGTAGGTCAAGTTGAAAATAAAGCTAATCACCCTAAAGACAGTTAATGTAAGGGAGAACTTACATATAATAGCGTGTGCTGGACTTCACATACAGTAGCTGATGATCTACCAACAGTCTGACCCTATTTTACAGTTCAGAACTGCATTTTCTTCTTGTTTGACCTGTGAATGTAAAACATCTTTTACAGACTGATCTTGTGTCCAGCATTGGGGAGAGCGTGGCTTTGGGAGCAGCTGGAATCATCCTGTGGGGAGATGCGACATATGCAACTAACAGAGTAAGCGCCCACAAACTAATTCTGGAAACAAACTCATCAGTCACTCAGACATATCTTACAAGTGGGTGGTTTTTTTTTCTAAACCACAAACATTATCTTGAAGTTTAACCGCCTTTTCTTGACTCACGTGAAGTCATTTGACACTGAGGGCTCCAGTTAATGATCTAATTTAAGTCGCATGTTTGTCAGTTGCACAGAAGATACTTGTTTGGAAGAGTTTCTAAGTTCCATGGAAGCTGATAGTTTGATATTTTCTAGCACTAGAAAGCAAAATGAGGGAATAAGTCAAGGAAAGAACAGTGTGTAGTAGTTTGATTGCTGCTGCCTTTGGGCATTAGATGGGTAGATCTCAATCAATAACAATGTGCTCATATGTGAACTGTAAAGATATAGGGATCAGCTTAAATCGCTAGCTCACTTTGCGCTCTGCGCTCATTCAGCAGGACTGGTGTAAAACCCAAAGCTGCAACACCTCCCTGCAGGGTTGTGCTGTATGAATGTGTTTGCTTTCTCTTTAAAATGCAAATGCTATGAATCATCTCGTAAATAAGTTTTATTTTCTGAGATTTGCTGCTTTGTTTTTTTCAACTGCTGTGGCTGGTCATTTGTTTTTCTCCCTCTGGCTTGCTGAGCCACAGAGGAAGAGTCAAGTTTGAATACTATTTTTAAAAAGTTATCTAGTAGGGACGATATGCTTTCCTCCCAATTCGATTCCTTTATGATTTTTTGGGTGCCGATTCAATTTAAATTGCGATTGTCATGATTCTTCAATTTTGCAGATTTTTGTGGAGAAAAAGAAAAAATGTTACAAAAAATCTTTTTACTATATTTTTTTCTTAATTTTAATTAGGAAAAAAATAAGAAAAATTAAATAAAAAAATTATTTCAAATTTTTTACATTTATTTAAAAAAAATATAGATTTTTTAAACAAAGAAATATTTATTTTAAAATTGTGAAACAAAAAATGCTGATATTTTAGAGTTGGGAAATAAAAAATCATACAATAATGCAATTTTTCCTCCCCTTATTATTTAGTGTCTTTAAACCACATTATGAAACTTAATTCCCTGTTGTGAACAACCCATTTTTATAGAAGAAGTTGAAAAATCAATGTAGAACAGTAAATATTTTTCTCACCCAGAGATACATCTTAATGCTGCACTAAAGAGCTGATAAATCACAAAGTGATGATATGTACCTTTAACTTATATAGTACGCAGTAATTAGACGTAACATAAGTGCTACTGCTACTGAGGGAGCTCTGGCAAAAAAACATGCAGGATGTCCTGAAGTGTCTGGTACTGGCACAATGGATTGTTTAGGTACTGTGGGCTGTGGGGTGGGGTCTTTGTGGATTGGGTTTGCCTCCCACAGGAAAGGCCATGTCGTTGCCATGCTGTGGGTGTTACTAGTTTGCAAAAATGTTTAGGTTGGTGGCAAGTGAAGTAACATCCATGTGAATACCAGGGTGTCGGCTTTCCCAGCAGGAAAGCTAATTGTGTCGTTACATTGTGGCTGATGTAGACACAATGCAGTACATCATGTAATAAAACCCATAAAACCCATTACGGGGGGAAAGTATTGATGCAACTGTCTTTGAATTACATGCCTGTAAAAACTCACTTCATGATGTTAAAACTTTCTCTGTGTTGCCTGGATCCATATCAGTAAGCTAGTTTTGGTAAGTAATGTGCAATGACTTCACTGCTTTTTCCACATTCAGCTGTAGCACATGTTGGATATGGTGAAAATATTTAATCCTAACCTAAAACAGAACGGTCAAAACTGATCATTTGACGTTTGATGTTGGTGCCCTGAGATCAGGACTATGCCGCTTTCATTTTCTCCGTGTCGCTGTCTGAAGTAGTTTTTGTGTGCTTAAAGGCTCAGTTATTGGTTCAGCAGCCGGTAAAAACTGTAGACCAGGGTTCACTGTGTGAGCAGTAAATCATTTTTTCTCCCCAGTGTTTGAGAGACTCAATTGCTCTGTCTGTAAACATGTCCGTTGTGATGGATGTTATTCTCTGAAAATGTGTCGTGTGATTTTTTTTTGTCTGTAGAAACCGTGGATGGGCACCAATGCTGCCCAACTGAAATAAGATTTTTTTAGTTGGGGGGGAGACATTGGTATAGAGAAGAACCGTGCAGTACATCAAACCTTAGGTTTTCTTTTAATTACAGTCTTGTAATCTAAGAGATGCTTAGAAATATAACAATTAAATTGCAGATCTATTTAACTTGATATAATGCTAAAGATTGCATTTGAATAGTGAACAAGAATGAGGTTAAGGAATATATTCATCTTCTATTTAAAGCATGAAAGTTGCTTAAATGGTGCTGTATGTTCTCATCCTGATGCAGCTTTTCCATTTTTCTGGCGCCATGTTGCATTAAATCAGAGAATGTACAGATACTGCTCGGAAAATTAGAATATCCTCAATAAGTGCACACATTTCTGTAACTTAATTTCAAAGATGAAATGTACATATATAGACAAATAGTATGCAAATCAATATATTTCAGCTTTTATTTGTTTATATTTTACTGATTAGGATTTGCAGCTTTAGAAAATCTCAAATTAAAAAACTCAGAAAATTAGAATATTGCCTGAAATCAATAAAAATTTGATTTTAGATACAAAAATGTCAGACCTCTGAAAGTAAAATCTTGCATTTGTACTCACAGTACTATTTTGTGTACACCTTTTATGTTGAACTGCCTGAATAAAACAACTTTTCCAGCATATTTAGATTTTCTGATTAGTACCTGTTTCTACTGGCCTTTCGCCTCTTCTGAACTTCTGGGGAGGCTGTGAGTGATGTCATGCAGAAAGACTGCAGGGGTCAAAATTCATTCAACTGATCGAGTTTTTCATTTTCATTCTGCTCAGGCACCATGAAAATCTGCTGGGTATAACAGATCATACCCGCATATGAGAGATTTCCCTGACATTCCATGTTTTACAATTAATTTAACTTTATTGTCAGATTCAGCCTTTCCATGTTTCCTGCATCACAGAAATCCAAACAAACCTTTCATAATGTCTAAATCAGGCTAAAAAAGAAGCTTTGAAGGATGATAAAGAGCCATTTGGGAGCCACAAGACCCAGCTCTTCTGAAGGAGCCGAGCCAAAAGAGACACATCGTGAAAACAGCCAGACTTCCCTTCACGAAAATGCACAGGATGCTTAATGTGTCCGGTTGCAGTTTCATTCAACACATGCAGTAATATGGTGTACAACCATGGGCCTGAGCCTCCCCTTCTCTGCCTTTTAGCTTTCCTTATTACGTGCCATTCTTCCCAAAGCTCAGTCGAGCGACAAGTGAAAAAGTGCACCAGTGTGATCAAGGATAAAAATTAGTCATGCTCCAAGTTTTTGTCACACTCCTCAGCCCCAATATTTCACTGAAAAACTTGCTTGAACTGTAAGACGGCAAAATAGAAAAACATTCATTTGTAGAGAGATTGCAATAAACTTAGTTTCTTTACAAAAAATTTTCATTTCAAATGTTTTATTCTCTTATAGAGTTTTAATATCTTTTATTTCATAAACATGACCTTACTGGACAAAAAGTGAAAAATTTGATAACAAACACCCAGAGAGTGATTTTTTTTATTTTTTTTATTTTCTCCCCCCAGACTACCTGCTCTGACCTGGATGCGTACCTTCGCGGCACGCTGGGTCATTATCTCCTCAACGTCTCCACAGCAGCAGAGCTATGCAGCCAGACCTTATGCGGCTCTCACGGCCGCTGTCTTCGAAAGATTTCGGACACTGATGTTTATTTGCATCTGAACCCTCTAACGCACAGCATCACCAGGAAAAGCGGCAAGCTGACGGTCAGCGGCGAGCTTGGAGAAGAGGACAAGACTGGTTTTAACACTTATTTTCAGTGCCAGTGCTACAGCGGGTTTCAGGGCGAAGGCTGCAAACAGGTTGACCCCCTGCATCAAAAAGGCAGGGCCACTCAGGCCTGGGCATCGGCACTGCAGTGTGTGATCTCACTGATTCTCTTCGTGCTCCTCTGTTAATACACGACACATACTGTAGACATATCTGCAAAGATGGGCACAGAGATGGCAATTTTGTTGTTTTTTTCTTTTCTTTTGCTGTATACGGATGACTGAAAGTGAAATTTTCAAAGAAACACTGTGGAAGCTGATAACTGTTGTTTGTACATAACTTCTAATAATTTTCAACAGAGGGGCTTGCTGGAGATGACTGTTTACATTTTGCTCTCGGTTTCCTCCTCAGCCTGTCACCGTCTCCAAAAGTGTAAACTTTCACATTTCTCTTAGATGCAACGCTTGTGTGCTAAACGCGATGAATGAATTGATAAATTAATGTTATTGCCGTGTGATGAAGGAGAAAACGATGCACTTAAAATCAGCTGATAGCACAAGATATTTTAAGGGCCTGGTTTATAGCGATTTTTCCCCCCAACATGACACCTATGATGTTTTATGGAGATAGTTGCTGTATTATTTATTTTGATGTGTTTTTAGGTGTTTTATATGATATCTTGCTATTTTCTATTTCCAAGTCATGACTACTAGTTTTCTATTAAAACACTACAGTTTCTCCCAATTTTGTCAAAAATCAGTGATTTTAACTGAAGAAGTGTAATTAAAAAACTAATTGTGAACTTTTTGAATGGAACAAGTTTACTGGCTTTGCTATGCAAACATTGATTTTTTTTTTATTTGCAATGAACTATTCTAAATAAAGTTTTCTTGTTGACCCTTTGTTGTGTTGTGAAAGGTTTGTACAGCATCATGTAAGTTTAACAGGAAGCATTAATGTAAAAATGCAGTTTTGTTAAATTACAGGTATAATTTTTTGCATTTTTAGCCCATCAAAGTTAAGTTTTTAGGGGGAAGCTTAAGTGGCTCACCCTTGACCAGGGGAGTCAGAGCCTGCTGTTCTCAGGGAGGGACACTAGCTGCAGCCTCATACCCCTTCCCCATGTAATTACAGGGTGTTAGAAGCCAAGAGTTATTTTTTACTCCATTTAAGAGTTAAGCAATGCTTACATTCAAATTTGGACAGAGAAGAGTTCATTATGGCTTTGCTTGATAGTCACTTAGAGGGAAACTTTGTAGCCTCTCCAAAAACTCCTCAATAAAGTATTTTTAGTTGTGTTTATGTGTTTATAATGAAGCAAACTAAACTGCATGGAGGAGTCACAGTGATTGGATAAGTATGGACTTGCCTGTGACTTTAAATCTGCTACACATGATTTGCATGCCTCCTCTCATTGGTTGGTTGAAATCCTCTGAACAGTCAGATTGGTTCTGTTTTTTTCTACTTCCTCTTTTCCCACAGTTTTACAGTTAGATCATGAGACTCATGGTTCCTTAAAACCACAAACAAAACTCCCTTTTCCAGTTAAAAAAGTAGGTAAGTCAGTGTAAATTATTTCACTTTATTTAGGATGACATTGTTTAACACTATTTGATACTTTTTTATTGTTGAGGCAGATTGTTTAATCCAGTGGAGCTCCACACATCTGGAAATCTTAGACCATGAGCAGTTAAAGAGTGTATCTGGTCAGTGTGCTTAATTAAGATCATGATGACTGCTAAAACAGATTCTTGGTCTGGTTTTTAATCTTGACTTAGGTAAAAATATGAAAAAACCTAAAACAGCACTTTTGCAATGTCTTCTAAAGATGTCACAGCACATCTGCATTGCATTGACACTGTCTTTTCCGTCAGGGCAGGAATGCAGTCACTTCTCCCTGAAGCGCTGCTGCTCTTCAGTCTGATCAGCCTCGTTTTGGGGCTTCAGGCTTCGTCCCCGTTCTCACGGATGCCCTTTGTCTCTGTCTGGAACGCCCCAACGGCCACCTGCCTCTCCCAGTATGGCGTGGACCTGGACCTTGGGATG
This sequence comes from Craterocephalus amniculus, assembly GCA_036024015.1. Taxonomy (NCBI): domain Eukaryota; kingdom Metazoa; phylum Chordata; class Actinopteri; order Atheriniformes; family Atherinidae; genus Craterocephalus; species Craterocephalus amniculus. The sequence continues at coordinate 31,104 of JAVQJG010219817.1, forward strand.
TTCAGCATCGTCCAGAACCAGAACCAAACCTTCATGGGCGCAAACATCACCATCTTTTATGCTGAGAAGCTCGGTCTTTATCCCAGGTACACCGTTCAGGGGGAGGCGGTTAACGGGGGGGTTCCACAGAACAGCAGCCTTCAGCAGCACCTCAACATCGCTCGGGAAGACATCCGCAACTATATCCCTGACAGGGATTTCCAGGGTCTGGCTGTGGTTGACTGGGAGAGCTGGAGACCTTTATGGGAGAGAAACTGGGACAGTAAGCAGGTGTACTGGGAGGGTTCAAGAGCACTGGTAAAGTCCAGGCATCCAGACTGGAGTCCTGCGCAGGTAGAAGCTGCTGCTCGGGTGGAGTTTGAGAACGCTGGGAGGAAGTTCATGGAGGAAACTGTGAAACTGGTCCAAGAGATGAGGCCAAATGGTTTGTGGGGTTATTATGGTTTTCCCAACTGCTACAACTACTACAATAGCAAAAGCAAAAACTACACAGGGGAGTGTCCGGCTATCGAGCTGAAAAGGAACAACCAGCTGTTCTGGCTGTGGAACGCCTCCTCGGCTCTGTATCCTGACATCTACCTGAGCCAGGAGCTGCGGCGCCTCGGTAAAGAGGTGCTGCTCTATGCTCACCACCGCATCCTGGAGGCTGTGAGGGCTGCGTCCCAGGTGACTCCATTAGAACTTCCCATATTTCCGTACGCTCGCATCGTCTACACCTACACGCTGGATTTCCTCTCTCAGGCAAGTAGCAGATCGTGTTAAACCTGGACATTTTGAGATGTCCTGATCTGGTATGAATGAATAATTTGCTTTTACATGATCATCCTGCAGGAACACCTGATCTATACTATTGGAGAAAGTGCTGCCTTAGGATCTGCAGGGGTCGTGCTTTGGGGTGACCACACCTTTTCCAAATCTCAGGTACAAAGATAATTTGATCATAGCATCTATTCAAATGTAACAGAGAAATACTGATACCTGATGATAGAATGCTGTAGAAAATGTGTTTTACAAAGCCCTTGAGTTAAAATTTTACTGGAGGCTCCTCTTTATCGGTACCTTACTGTACTTTTGCTCCTAAAATTAAGAATAATATAAAACTACCCCACAGGTAAATGTTGGTGTGCAAGTAAGGTTTTGAGATTTAGTAGGGAAAATGAAAACATCTACATCAAAATAAACAAACCTTTACAAGTAAAAGGTTTCATCTTTCATACTTTTACCAAACAAGGTCTCTTTAAGCCTGCAGATTACAAATAGTAAGATAAAAGGGAAGAGGGGAGAGCGTAGAGTGTGTAAGCTCATGGTGATGCAAATCGTGAAGTAACTGTGTGGCTCATTGTTGTGTGTTTTTTAATAGTTTTGAGAGAATAGCAGAGCAATGATAAAAAATACTCAGTAAGACTTCATTTATCCCCAAACAGCTACTCAAGAAAATGTTCAATATTATAATGTGTTTTGCTCAAACCTCAGAAATCACATCACCTCTCACCTGCTTGGTGAGAACATCGGCTGATATTACATGTTCATTACTGATGATCTTTTTTCCCAGGTTACTTGTGAGGCTGTCAAATCTCACATTGACAGGACTCTGGGTCCCTACGTGGTCAACGTGACATCGGCTGCTGTTCTCTGCAGTCAGACCGTGTGCTCCTCTCAGGGACGGTGCCAGAGGAGGAACCTCAAGTCCAGTTCCTACCTCCACCTTGACCCAACTGCTTGGAGGGTGATAGCGGAAGAGAAATCAGGAGGCGGGAGGAATTACAAGGTTGTTGGACAGATGGGAGCACGTCATGTGCAGCTTATGAAGTCTGAGTTTCAGTGCAGGTGCTACCCTGGGTGGACTGGTGAGAACTGCTCCAAGCCAACTCAGAAATGAGATTTTTTTTTTTAATTCCCCTTTCAGCGAGGGGAGTCGCTGGCTTTCCAGCAAGAGGGGGGAGATGTCTGGATGTAGTCTATTGTGAATGGAAATTTCCAAATCTTTTGCAAATATGATTTATTCATGACCTGATTTTTTTATATGCCTTTCTTGATTTGTACAGTATGCACAATGATGTTGCAATTTTAAAGAAAAATTAGAAGCTTTTCCATGTTTGTAAATCAGTTTCTAGCTCCCAGTAAAAGTGTTGTGACACAGATTCTACTGTTTAAAGATGGAAAATGTGTCAAATCTTTTTACATGTGCCAGGCGCAGAAATCATGCTGTGTTCTAAGGCAAATGGGAATTCAGATGTCTCTGACTCCTGAGTGAGAAAGAACCTAGAAACACATTTGTTTTTCATAGAAAAGCAGTAAACCAAAATTAAATGCAGCCATGTTTTTCCCATTTTGTACATTCAACAGGTAAATAACAATGTATTTTAGAGGCACACTGAATTCAGAATCAGTTTTAAGTTCTCAAAAACATCTAAAAGGTCTTTCTGCACTTTCTCCATTTAGCCCACCAGTTGATATCAGGTCTGCTGAAGGGGAAATCCTCTCTGCTTTCACTTTTGATCCAAAGTTAACGCATGTGGCAATCGGTAGGCAAGTGTGATATGAAAACCCAAAACCTCAACTTGGTACTTGGAGTAATGAAAGAGATCTTGAGGCCAACAGTAGCATCACATACAGATGGAGAAGTATCATCTAACTAAAGAGGGAAGACACGACAAGAGTGACATCATTGATATTTTTGCCTGTTAATGATTTTGTAGAAAAACAGCAGGCCACAAATAAATGTTCAAAGTAGAAGTCTTTGCTTTTTAAACAACACATTTTGATTCATAATAACTAGAAACAGACAGGTTGAAACTCTAAAGAGATCCTGGAATCTGCCGACCCAAACGCAGTGTAGCTCTCTTTAACGTTACTAATGCCGCCTGTGCTCTCCCCTTTTGGTATGTTAAAATGTCAGCTGTACAAAAGTGAAATGATCACTTTGCATCATGCAGGAATTTCTGTCTTAAAGTAACAGAATTTCATTATAACAGATTTAGAAAACTATAAGCTGAGCGTCAGCATTTTAGGTCAATTCTACTTTCACTCCCAACAGCTTTATAAGGGAAATTTTTGCTCAGTTAGAAGTATTAGTAAGCTTTTAGGAGATTACATTTTGTCATAAAGTTAATAGTATATAAAATGAAATATAACTTAATGGTCATTATAACACCATTCCACACTGGCTCAGTTCAGTTACAAGCCCAATTTAATAATAATGTTTAGCTGATTCAGGCAGGCAGCAGCTCACAACACTAGAAGTTACACAAGAAAACTACATTGTAACAAAACCATCAAAAAGAAAAACAAGGGCATGTATTTTAGCACATTACGTTGGTAATGATGTGTTAGGCACTGTTTGGAGTTGTTATTGGAAAAATATATTAATGAATCAAATTTTTTTGTACATTTTCATTCTCATATTCAATGGGTTTTATGCACAGCTCAAATACTCCCTGAACTTAAAGGAGCTCCTCGTTACCTGTCTTTCATTACTGAACTGATTAATCCAGGTGTGTCTGGTTATTGCTGTTGTGAGTACTGAGGTCGGGCACACCTGGATTAATCAGATTGTCCCGTAATGAAAGACAAGAAAACCAAGGAGTTGCCGTAAGTTCAGGAACTAGCAGAGTTGTACATACAGCACATTAGTTTCAGGTTTTCCTTTTAAAAGGTGTGTGTTTTTATAACCAGGAGGTGGCAATGTGGGACAGCAAACCAGAAGATAGGAATCAAGGTCACAGTTTTGGATATTTTATTTCACAACAGACATGAATAGATGTAGAGGATAAGACAACATTGTACATACCATTTCTAAATCAATCAATCAATCAATCAATCAATCAATCAATCAATCAATCAATCAATCAATCAATCTATCTATCTATCTATCTATCTATCTATCTATCTATCTATCTATCTATCTATCTATCTAT
>JAVQJG010219818.1:0-29997 GCA_036024015.1 Craterocephalus amniculus
CAGTTTTCCAGCACATTAAACCTTCATTGCAGCCACATTTAGCCTGAGAGTTGGAGTGTTTTACAGCATGCCGGACAGATTCCCCGATGAGAGGAAGCAGCTCTCCAGGGCACGAATGTATATATATATATATATATATATATTTATATATATATACACACGTTTTTTTTTTCCTGTTCAAATTAACGTTGAGCTACAACCACTGATTAATTTTAGAAATCAAGCATTCAATCATTTCTTTTATAAATTTAATCTATCAACCCAATCAACCCAGGGCTTAATTCAAACCCACAGGTTTAGATTAAACACTGGCAGTTCCAAAACAATGATAATGACCCAACCAAAATGGACAAAAACCAATGAAAAACACAGAATAACAAACAGCTTTAGACTTTCCTCTCAGTACAGTCAAAGTGAATATTCAGAAGTGTCAGGCCGGCAGGCCGCTGCTCTGACAGACACACCATCCTCTCTGGACTCCATGCTGTTTCTGTCAGACATGTTGCTGAAGGAATTGTTGTCTGTGAGCCATAAAACAGCCCCAAGTCAAAGCTAATTGTTGGGGCTTGTTGACAAGTGTAACCCTGACCCTGCCACAAGAAAGCTCCCCAACACACACACACACACCCACACAAAAACATAGGGTGGCATCCAATCAGCAGGACCAGCTCACCCAGAGGAAACAGAGGTTGTGCTCTGAGACGTGTGTGTTGATTGGCTTGCAGCAGTCTGTAAACAAGGTTCTGACAGCTAAAAATAAAGAAACAGCTCAGACCTGTTACACTATGATCACTTTAATCCTGATGAACCCAAATAGGTCATGGTGTTAAAACATGCAGAGGAAAAGTTCATAAATGTGTAAGCATTTGCTTCAAACATCTTCTCTTTACCCCACAAACTGCATAAAAAAAGCAAGAAAAGAATAAAAGAAAATCAGTCATTGAAAAGTAAATTGCAATGGAAAGTGTGAGTCAGTCCACTTCACTCGCAGCTCATAAATCATCATCATAACTCTGGCTGGAACAATACGCTGGCAGCCGGCCTGGAGAGCGGGAAACCGAGGTCTCTCATAGGGGAATTAATCCTTATGGATACGTGTTGGAGGAAGCGGCGGGGTTGGATTCAGCATCAGCAACCGCTCAGCTTTATTTCAGCAGAAATCCGAAAGCTTACTGTGGTGTTGACGTCCAAAAATGACGCTTACCTCAGCTCTGACTACCAATCGTTCAATGCCGAGCATTCATCCATCCATCCATCCATCCACCACTCCGTTTATTCCCTCGTCACATTAAATAACATCGGGTCGTTACATCTTCACACAGAGTCATATTACGCCTACAGACAGCGTTTTTCCTCATGTCAGGCTCAATGACTCGGACAGTCTGTGTTCTTTCATCACATTAACTCTTCTAAACTTTACATGGAAATAGGTTTAGACATGAAATAAAAAGGAGGGAGAATGTTGTTTAGTGGGGAGCTGGTGCCGTAATCATAGCGAGGCTGAAGCTAATTATACCTTTCTCCACTAGTTTTCTTGATTAATCCATGGCAGTGATTTTTAGAGTTATGAAATACTGATTAAGTGTAAAACTGCATCATTAATATCGGGAACTGCAACAGCCAAAGTTTCCCAGTTTTAAACAAAAAAGCCTAAACTTGGCGTGCATGCCCAAATAATTCTGATTAACTGGAATTTAATGAAATAATAAAATCAGCTAAATCAACACGAGTCAGAATCAAGAGCTGAGTCACATTTGGCACTTTTTCTTAAATAAATGGGATAAAGTTCAGGTTTCATTTTGAGGCCGGAAGTGACATTTATGGAGCATTTAGTGACGTACTCGCCTGAAACAGTTGAATTCTCCTGGCACTCCAGCAGAACCCAAAAAGGTGGCCGTTTTGCTGTCCGATATAAATAATGCTACATTTCTTTCGGAGTATTAGCATTTTAAAGTGATGTGAAGCAACACACTAAGTAAAAGTGCATAAGGCCAAATAAACATCTCAACTTGAGCAATGTGTACAGCCTCGTATTACCTCACATCTTATTTCCAGGAACTAAAGTTTCCAGAGTTTATATTGACATATGAGTAGCAGAAAAGTCTAATCAGATCCATCCACTGTATTAACTCTGTCACATCTTTATTATAACAGCCTGAGGGAATGTATTTAACCTGACTAATACATTGAAACGACAGAAACGTCTGCATTAATCTTCTATACAAATGCAAAGAAAATTGACTCAAATGATCCATTTTCATCAAAATCACTTCATAGTTTTCCTCCATCTGTGGTCTTTCTTCAAAACCTTTAACTTCGCTAAAGAAGTATTATCATTAACATCACCGGGCTGCAAAGTCGAACAAAACAGCATTGCTGTAAGCACATTTTTAGTCTGAAAAGCTCAGTGACTTGGAGGAAAATATCAGATTTTAATGAAGAGGTTGGAAAATCCACTAATCTAAAATCTTTAAATGAGGACTAATTATGAGCCTTGACTCATAACAGCCAACGCAAGTAAGATTTTACATGGCAAATGAGGAATTCTTCTTTCTGATTTGAGTTTTCCATCCATCCATCCATTATCTACCGCTTATCCGGGGTCGGGTCGCGGGGGCAGCAGCTTGAGCAGGGAAGCCCAGACTTCCCTCTCCCCAGCCACATCAGCCAGCTCATCCAGGGGGATCCCAAGGCGCTCCCAGGCCAGCCGAGAGATATAATCCCTCCAGCATGTTCTGGGTCTACCCCGAGGCCTCCTCCCGGTGGGACATGACCGGAGCACCTCCCGAGGGAGGCGTCCAGGGGGCATCCTGAATAGATGCCCGAGCCACCTCATCTGGCTCCTCTCGATGCGGAGGAGCAGCGGCTCTACTCTGAGCCTCTCCCGGATGACCGAGCTCCTCACCCTATCTCTTAGAGAGAGCCCAGCCACCCTGCGGAGAAAACTCATTTCGGCCGCTTGTATTCGCGATCCCGTTCTTTCGGTCACTACCCAGAGCTCGTGACCATAGGTGAGGGTAGGAACGTAGATCGACCGGTAAATCGAGAGCTTTGCCTTCTGGCTCAGCTCCCTCTTCACCACGACGGACCGATCCGCCTATCGATCTCCCGCTCCATCCTTCCCTCACTCGTGAACAAGACCCCAAGATACTTGAACTCCTCCACCTGGGGCAGGTCCCCACCGCCGACCTTTAGGGGACAAAACCACCTTCTTCCGGCTGAGGACCATGGTCTCTGATTTGGAGCAATGGAGAAAATGGACCAATTGTATGTAAATTCTTGTGATCTTGACATGATATCTCGATGTATTAGTTATTTAAATGAGAACAGTTGCACATTTTTTTTACATTACATATTCAGCTTTCCTGGAAAAAGTGCTTTTCTTTATTTCATCTTATTTGGCTTTTCATTCATATATTTTTGTCTTCTTTACAAAAATATAAATATTTATATTTCCCCTCTATAAAAAATATAGCTGTATAATATTCTTATTCTATTTATCACTGAAGCAAACGTACAATGTATGCATATCTTTATGGAGTGGCAGGGATCACTCACTTTGTCCACTGAAATGGCTGATTTTCAAATAAAACATCCAATGCATAGACTAAAAACATAATTTATTCAAATTTCTTTGTGATATAAATATTTTCAAGTAAAAAGTAATATTAATATTAATATTAAAAGCTTTTAATATTACACAGTTAAGCAGAGACACTTCAAATCAAACTTGATTTTTAATCTTGTCTGGACTTTTTAATTAAAAAGACCCAGTGTGGTTCTCCAGAATGTTGTCACTCCTCTTCATTCTATAGTCTTCATACTAATTACTAAAGCAGCAGACATTTTAACAGAAACATCCAGAAATAAGCTTAATTAGCTGATGACACCAAGAGGTCCTCTAAATGACTCGGTTATCAAGACTCTTCTTTAAGGGGATGAAAACATAGTGGACTTCTGTTGGATGACTTTGTGTCTTGGTGTGATGAGTCATTATCATTCTTTAGGTCGAACGTAAGATTAAGGACATAATTATTAGTTTCAGGAAGTCCACTTCAGGTCTTAGAGGACTGCATTAAGCTGACAGTGGGTCGGGGTCTCCCATAAATATCTAGGGGTTATGACTGTTAATAAGCTTTGTTTTGACACACAGACTTTTGTTTTCGTTTCTTCGTGTATTTTTTGCTGCACTTCCCATTCAGCTCCCTTGGAGGGCGATAAGCAGCGGCATCAGAGAATCTCACTTACCAGCTAATGTAGAGAAGAAGAAATCACTCAAGACGTCAGTTCTCATGTTGAAAGTATTTGGGGCTCATTTAAAATTTCCTGAACTTGTAAGTTGCTGTAGAGCAGCAGATAAAGGCAGACATGCAGCGCTGCATGTCGAGGTAAGACAACATTTTTCGGTTTTTATCCGTCATTTACTTTTCACCTCCCGTACCTTTAGGCGACCTTTGACACACTTGTAGCTAAAAGGCTCCAGAAATGCGTAGAAGTCTGAAACATAACAGATCTCACTTAAGAATATTTATTTTCTTCCAATTATTTCGTCCAATTAACAGAATAATATGATGTGTCTCCGAATTTTGTTAGCAAACAGAGTGACAGAACTGTAACACCCCCCAAAACACAGGCCTGTTTGCATATTTATGTGCAAAGGTTTGTGCAGAAATGCACTAACCTCTGTTTGTTTCTGTTTGGATCTAGTATCTCCTAACTCTTACTTGGTAAAAGCCATGCTTGCTACTTGCATTACTCTTGTATTTGCATTAACCATACTCTACGCATACTCATCTTACCTTTGATATCCCTTAAAATGATATTCAGTTGCAGTATTTACATGAAAGTACATGATTGAGTACAATTATTAAAATATGAACATTTTATAATTTCAGAAATGGAATTGTTTGATTACATTTCTGAGGTTGTGTTAATTCATTCCGATATATGATATTTTAACATTGACATAAACGCACAACATGTTGCAATTGTCGTAGTTTTAATTATCTTATATATATTTTTTATGTGATTTTTTTTTTTTGGTGTCTTCCAAAAATATAGCTATTTAATCTATTTTACTTCCATATGAAATGTGTACAAACTGTATAAAGTGCATGCTTATTATGCCTCATGAATGTTTGATGTCAGGCAAAATAGTCAACTCTAAAGTTAGATCCAAATAAATGAAGGCAGTACTCAAACAGTGGGCTCAAAGAAACAGTTAAAGTCACTTTTTTGCAGCATATCTGCTGTTCGTTTTATTTTCTATATAAGTTTTCCCATGCTTCTTGCAATATTTCAAACAAATACACAGGTATTTTAGTTATTACAGTTGTATATATTGTTTATACATTTACTTCAAATTACTCCAGTTACTTCAAATGGGCATATGATATACAGCAAATTGATATCAGACAACTAAAGAAAATATGTAGGGCTGTCGACAGAATAACTCTGAACCTTTACAGCTTTTAATTTTCTTTTACCTTTATACATAAAAATACTACAAAAATGAGTAAAGTTGATCATTTTAATCAGTGTAATAAACCTGTATTTTCTTTACTTTTTGTTTGCTTGTAGCAACAATCTCCATCTGCTCCTCTGTGATCGAGCTGTGAACAAACTGCAAACACTCATTTCTTGTATGAATCTGCCTTTGCAGATTTGCAGAGCAGCTCAGGCAGAGTTCGGTCCGCTCTATGAGCTCTGCAGCCGGGAGGAGGAGAGCTTTGCGAAGTGCCTTCTCAGTGCTGGACCTGCCCCTGCAGCCCATCCACCACCACGTCTATGAAGCCAACCTGAGAAACTCTACTGCCTGCCTTAAGATGTAGGTTCTGCTCAGGTCAGCAGCATAAACCACCCAGGTTTTATTGATTTTACTCCACTGAATTCTTTTGATTGCATGAATTCAAACTGTCTATTATTGTAAAATGTAATATAATTAATTTTATAATAGGTTATAGAATGTTAATGTGCAGTTAGCCAGAGAGAAACTTTATTTTTTGTGCAGATCACTTCACTCTGAGGCGAAAGCTTCTGAATTTATTATGAATGAATTAAGTGAATGAATGAATGAAAAATACTTTATTAATCCCAGAGGGAAATTCAATATTGTAGTAGTTGTTTGTTTTTTGCTTTTATTATGGCTGCAAAGCTAATCTAACATATAAACACAGAAAAGATCAAGAATAGAGTGACTGGAAATGATCACTTCATATTTAGTTTTATTGGAAAAACATAAAATTGCATTAAATAGAATGGAAAATCGTCCATGTTTGTGTTTGTTAGGTACACAGAGTTCAGGGAGAAGGTGATGAAAGGGGGAGGAGAGAACGCCGTGGCAAGACACACCCAGAGAAACAGGAAGTTGCTGGTCAGGGATCGGCTGCGGCTCCTGTTGGATGATGAAGACTTTCTGGAGCTTTCACCATTCGCTGGTTTGGGTCTACCGTACGGGGACATCCCATCAGCCGGCTGCCTGACTGGTCAGAAACCTCCTGTATCTTTGGTTTTAATGATAGAATCTATAATCTGACCTGTTTCACTCAGAGTGTTTATCTAAAACAGCCACCAGATTATTTCTCACACTCTGGATATCCAAGGGTGACCCTTCATGAATGTGTTTGTGTTTTTATTCAGGCATCGGCAGGATCAATGACTTGTGGTGTGTGTTCATTGCCAATGATGCCACTGTGAAAGGTGGAACCGCTTATCCGATCTCAGTGAAGAAGCAGCTGCGAGCGCAAGACATTGCGATCCAAAACCGCCTGCCTTGTGTCTACCTGGTGGACTCCGGTGGAGCGTTCCTACCGCTGCAGGTTAAAACACACACACACAATAAATGTAATGTTTTTTATTTCAGATTCCTCTTTTTTCAGCTATTTTATCTTCCATACTGTCTTTGTGTCGGATGTCCAGTCAGAGATTTTTCCTGATAAGAACCACGGAGGGAGAATGTTCTACAATGAAGCCATCATGTCCGCCATGAAGATCCCACAGGTAGAGTATTCAAAGAGGCTGGACATGTCGTAAAATTAAACAAAACCATTAAACAGAAACATGGAAAGTTAATCATTTTAACATGTAAAAGGTGTCAGTGGTGTGCGGGTCCTGCACGGCGGGTGGAGCTTACGTCCCCACGATGGCAGAAGAGGCGGTGATGGTGCACCGGATAGGAACCATATTTTTGGGAGGGCCGCCACTTGTCAAAGCTGCTACGGGGGAGCAGGTTTCTCCGGAGGACCTGGGAGGAGCCAAACTGCACTCCGAGTAGGTCCACAAATCAAACAAACCCCAAAGAGAGACACTGCTTGAAGTTCAAATCAGTGATTTTTCAACTTGCTGCCTCGTTTCAGGGTGAGTGGCTGTGTGGACCATTTCGCTTGGGAAGAGAAGGAGGCGCTTGATTACACCAGAAACATCATATCAACCCTCAACTTCCACCTGCCTGAGGAAGAGGAGGACACATCGAAGAGGAGCAGAGAGGAGGAACCACTGTACAGTTCAGAGGAGCTTTTGGGTCTCGCTCCTCAGAGTTATAGCTACAGTCTGGCTGCTAAAATGGTACAGCAGCCAATAACACAAAGACACAACGCTTATTGAAGTTTGTGGTTCTTTGGTTGCAGTTTTTTGAATTTAGAATTAATAAGAAAATTTTTTTTTTGTTCTGTTTGCTACCAGATAGTCAGTCGACTGACAGACGGGAGCCGCTTCCAGGAGTTTAAAGCCCGTTATGGAACCACGCTGGTCACCGGCTTTGCAAAGATACATGGGTAACAGATCCAAAAACACACACACACAACCACTCAGTAACTGCCCCCATGTGCACGTGTTAGCTGTGTGGACAGAATATTAGAAACGCTGTTTTTCCAGTTCTGAAAACGAGGGCGTGAATAGTGAGATGTAAAGAAAAGGGTTGCTGGATGTATCACGCTTGTTATTCATTCTTATTTTCATTTTAAGTGATGGTCTCTTCAGGGTTTTTTCAGGCCTGGAGTTACGCGTAATGTTAACAAATTAAGGTGGTAGTGTTACCTCACAGACACGTTTCGGAAGTCTTGCTTCAGGATCATCACACAGAGTCTCCCAAACACAAGTGATCTTTGAATTCTCACACATTGGCACGTCTGACCCTGAAGTATAAGGATGGACGGATGGATGAATTAACAGGTATATGGATGGATAGATGGGTTATACTTAGTGACTTTTTTAAGTTTCCTTCAGATTAATTTGAATTGAAATAGTGAAGTTTTTTCCCTTTTTCTAGTGAGTTTAGCATTTTTTATTCGTTCTCATAAACAAACCAACCAGAATCTGTTTATCACAAATCATTTGTACCCTGTGTTTTTTTTAGCTCCTTACTTGTGTTTTATTCCTGCTGTTTTCTGAAACAGTATGTGGTATATGTCGTTTTAGCCACTTGGTGGGAATAGTAGCCAATAACGGCGTGCTGTCATATGAAGCTGCACTGAAAGGAAGCCACTTTGTCCAGCTGTGCGACCAGAGAGACGTCCCGCTCATCTTCCTCCAGAACACGGCCCCTGCAGCAGAACTGACACTGTCCACATCTCAGGTATTCAATCACAGGATGTCCAGGTCTGGCTGAATGCAAAAGAAAAGCAGTGTGTTCTGGGACATGATGGGACAAAGATGCACAGATGTGGATCCTTTCATTTGTGTATGAATGAAGTTGAGATCAGGTTTCTCTGTGTTGATCTTCCAGGCTGAAGCGAACAGTAACCGTCTGAAGGCTCAGGGTTCAATGATGTCAGCAGTGGCGTGTGCCTCTGTGCCGAAAATCACTGTGGTGATTGGTGGTTGCCATGGCGCTGACAGCTATGCTATGGTGAGTGATTCCACAAGTACACAGAGTTGTGAATAAACCATCCTTCCTTAATGTTTGATTCTCTTTCCTTTGCAGTTGTAAAACAAAAAATTACCTCATCCTTTCATATTCCCAGAAGGGATGTTAAGACACAAAATAAGAACCCGATGTTCACATGTATAAAAATGAATATTTCAATTAAAATTTTTCATGACATTCTTCACATTCAGGAGTTTATATAAGTTTGGTAGAATTTTGACCCGTTCCTCCAGATGGAACTGGTCTAATTGAGGCGGGTTTGTTGGCCGTCTCGCTCTCACACGCCTTTTCTGATCAGATTTTCTGTGGGATTGACATCAGGGCTTTGAGATGGCCTCTTCTTAACAGTGACTTTGCTGTTTACACCTCTTTATTGCTACTTTGGCAGCACGTTTAGAGTTATTGATCATTTTGAACACCCATTTGCACCCAAGCTTTAATTTCTCCCATGGTGCCGGATTTCTGATTTTTTTTTTTTCCCCCATGATGTCAGAGATGTATAGGTTCCCATTAACTCGTAATGTGTTTTCAGTTCATCTATCAGAAGTTTCCAAAGCCAGGACACATTTGGGCTTTCCCACATTGTTCAAAGAAATATCCTCTCTTACTTTTGTGGCATTAAGCAAATAGAAATAAACTTTGTAGTAAAATTTTTTTCTTTTTCTAGCTTATTGAAACTTCTGTTTTCAGCTGTATATGGGATTTTATTTATAGTCTTTTTTGCCCTCCTTGTCTGCAGTGCGGACGCGCGTTTGACCCTAACTTCCTGTTCCTGTGGCCCAACGCCAAAGTATCGATGATGGCTCCAGGTCACGCCGGATCTCTGCTTCTGCCTGATGAAGAGCAGGAGGAAGAGCAGAAAAAGCAGGAGGACAAGTTGAACAAGAGGTTGAAAGAAGAAAGTTCAGCTTTCTTTTCCTCTGGCAGGATGTGGGACGATGGAGTCATCCTGCCTCAGGACACCAGAAAGGTAACGGTTGTTTTTTATCAGCGGTTGGTATTGGGGCACATTTGGGGTACTCTGCCGCCATTATTGTGGTTTTTGTTGATGTTTTCCTCTGCAGGTTCTTAGCGACGCCCTGGACATCATCAAACAGCAACATTATCAGCTTTCTACAGAGAAACTACAATCCGTTCCTCTTCGCATGTAGAGACTTCTCTTCTCCTCCTGCTGACTTTCTCTGGACTCTGCTTTCATGACTCAAATTAGGCCGCTGCTTTTTAGACCTGACCTAATGCAAGTTTTCAGCCATTATTTGGAAACCGTGACTGTTTTACAGCTGTTTAAGCATTTAATCATCTTAATCTATAGAGGTTAGATGTTACTGATATGTTTACCACTGATGGATTTTACACAGATAATCATACTGTACTCATAGGACTTCAGTCTTAACACTATAAGGAGGAAATTCTGGGAAAGTGCCTCATCAGGTTTTGGTTTTACTCCCAGGAGTTTATGTCCTGAGAATTTGTGTAAGGCTGAGATATGCTCCATTGTGGCCTGTGGACTGACAAATGTGCCTTTTTAAATCATTTTTGGGCTGTAGTCAATGCAGCTAAGTGATCTCTTGGAGCCTTAAGCCACTTCTGAAAGGTCCGGACTGAATTTTCTCAAAAGATTTTGAAAGACCTCGGAGGAGCTCCGACACAGAAGTTGGAAGTTGTATTTCTGTAATAATAATTGTAAAGTAATTGTATTGTATTGTTTATTTGTATAAAATAATTTTTTTAGATTGCCAAATCAGTGTGTTATAGTTGCTGCATTACCGTCCTTTGATTTTCACTTATGAAATTATTGTGAAGCACTTTGAGCTGTGAATTTAAACAATCTCATTGCCATATTGGTGAACATAAAGTTTTATATAAAAAACTAAGTCTTCCAACATTCATTTAAGCAGGAAAGAATTACATATCCTGATAGAATTTGTTGTCATAACAAATATGCAGGCCAGTGCTTGTTTTCCAATATGTTCACAAGAAATGAAATAAAATGTAGACCTAAGAGATTTTACTGTAGCCTCAATTCAAATACCTTTTACATTTCACGATATTTAGATAACTAAACAAAAAATACCAAAATGCTATGAAAGAATTAAACTAAAGCCTTAATTCTTGATAAATTTATCAAAGAGAGGCAGAAAACCCCAACGGCACCAGCACAGACTTACACAGTTGGACACTATACTTAGACAATTCGTTAACCTCTAATTGACTGTGACTTTCCATTACATCCGACAGCGTTATCAGAATCTTAAATAGATGCAACTTTCTGACAAAGTACTGACTCTTCTGTCAGAATAAGCCAACTATAAGAAGCAGTCAGAAATATGATGTGGTCATTATGAGTTTTTATTTGAATAAAATTGTTTAAAATAGCTTTAGCAAAAATACAGTTTGTATTTTATTATTACTGTAAAATGGTCATTTTGGTTATAAACCATTTGGCTGCTATAAGAAAACATTTCCATTGTTTCCCAAACTCATACTTTACATGTTTCTGTCCATCTGCTGCTTCTCACCCTGCTCCTATATAATGTTCAACTCTTGATTACAATTAACCAGTTGGATATAGAAATAAACATATTATTCAGCTATTTAATAAAATCCTGTACTCCAGATTCCTGCTACAGACTTTTCTTCAGCTGGAGAGAAATAGTCAGGCACTGGAGTGTTTGGGGTCATGGTTTGTACATGCCATGGAAAGTGACGGGGATGATGGTGTTCACCGTGGCCCTGGCGAGCTCTTTTAGGCTCGTGGCGTCCAGCACCAGCAGGAATCCTGGTCTCTCTGCACCCGGTTTCACCACGATGCTCAGCAACACACCTGACGGAGCCAGACAGAAGGAGTGGTTTCCAACCTTATTCTTGCACTTCAGAACTTCATTTTCCAGCCTCAGGCATTTTGGATATCAATACATTGGCTATTTTGAGCCATGCCTGATTCATCACAGAAGAGCACGAGGATGTTATCAGAGGAAGAGAGGAAAAGTGTCAGAGCAAGACAGGAAACGAGTCAGCATCGGACAGATTCCTGCTGGTTGGAGGATGCAAGCCAGAGGCTGAATTGGCCACCGTTTGTGAGAAAATCTGCCCAACATCAGTAGTGGAGCTTTAAAAGCCTGAAAAAGGTTTAGGGAGATTTAGGGAGAATGAAATTTGATGCAAGTTCAAGGAAAAGGTCCAAAACGGTTCTCTAAAAAGAACATGGCTGGACAGCTGATATTTGATACCAAAGTGGAGATGTTTGGTCATGAAGCTAGGCAACATGGTTCGCAAAAAAAACAACAAAAAGCCAACGGCACAAACACCCTCACACTAACTATCAAACGTGGTAGAGGGCTGAAGATTGGCTTGTTCTACAGGGCGACATTTAGTCGACCACAAACTCCTCTATATTCCAAAGTTCAAGCGAATACTTGGCAAAAATTGGGTCAAGCAACCAGACAAGTATCCCAAATACACTAATGAATGAACCATAGCCTGATAAGATCTACAGAAGACCTTATCTGAAGATGTTGCTTCCACTGGTGGTTCTGCAAGCTTGGAAGCCATCACAAGGCTACTTAGTTTCTGAAACACCAAAGAGATGAGGATCCTACCATCATCCTCCTCCGTGGCTCCAGGCGTTGGTACAAACAGCGGCTCTGATGGGTAACACTCCTCCTCCTGCCACACCCAGGTCTCTTTGGTCTGCACGTTCAGCTTGATGATCTGCAGCAACAATGGACAGCTGCTGACACAGTGAGATGTCCTGACGGAGGCACGCTGACCTTACACACCCTCACTCCGCCTTCTTCCCGTCACTAGGAATAATGGAAGCGATCGTACCCTGTCAGGGATGAAATGGTTCAGTCCAAGGCCGTAGGCGAAGGAGTACTTCCTCCCGCTGCACTGAGAGTAGTTGATCTGTGGAAACTCAAAGGCTGAGACAGACGTGGGGAGCAAAACAAGACAGCAAGCACATTAGTGTAAGACGGATTTATGCAATGCAATATGCAGAATTTAGCACAAAACATGAAGGGATTTGTGTTTGGTCCCCTTTAATAATACCACTTTGTGATTGTGTTAAACATCACTGGAAAGTCTAGTTAGTCACCTTGACAACAAGGTATATAATCTGAAAAAATCGTGCTTCTATAGACTGAGCTAAACATTTTTAGTAGTGTCCCCACAAATGTCCCAAAAGTCCAGTAAGTTCAGTTTTAGTTACATTAGTATTTATTTAGTTGTATTGATGTAACTGATTAATAATTTATCTCTTACATGTCCTTTTTTGATTGATTGACATATATTTCAACTATGAAACTATGAAACAACTATGAAAGAAAAACATAAATAAAAAAAATATATATATTTATCGTACATACAAATGCATATTTTGGGTGGGTTTTTTTTCCTTTTGCGTTTTCACACAACATTTTTGTGTTTTGGGTGGACATGCTGTGATTGAACTGTCATGTGTGTGCGTGCGTGCACGTGTGTGTGTGCCTGTTACCCTGTCTCGGTCCAGAAAACAGGACTTCAGGCTCCAGCCAGACGGTGCCGTCGCTGTGAAGAACAGCGGTTGCTGTGGTGTAGGGAAGCGACACCAGGTTCTTCCCCTGCTCCTCCTGCACACATCAAAAACCACACAACAAAGGTTGTGTCAAAAAACGCCTCATATTTTGCTAACTTAAAGGAAATCTTTCATTGGAAACCCCTGATTGAGCAGAAACACCATGAGAGCAATGCAAAGATTACAGAAAGTCCCTTTATAAATGATTATTTTTCTCATGAGACCCTCAGTTTGATGGTTCAGTGATTACCAGATAACATTTAACAAACATATAAACCAGGTATTTCAACAGGTAACATCTGAGATGTCAAATATTTAGTTGTAGTCATATTTTCATAATATTGTAAATATTCATTTTCTTGCCCATGTTAATAAATGATGCTGTTCCTCCAGCATCCTTCTCCTTCACCGGGATATTCCACCCCTGTTAACGTGAAAGCAACGCATTGGTCCAAACTTGCAGCGTGTGTGTGGGCTCACTCTGTGAAGGTCCAGCGGCAGGACGTATCGTCTGACTTCAGGCTGAGGAGATCTCATGGCTGCTTTCTTCACCTCCTCCCACTCCTCCCTCACATTGGCCAGGTACAAGTAGTTATACACAAACTCATGTCTGCAATGCAAGAGACAGATTAGCACAAAAAAGACATACATGTAACCTTTTAGCAGACACACACATGCACGACGTTAGGATCACCCCTTCCACGTGCAGAGGTCCACCACGATGAAACCCTGCTCTTCATAGGTGTTGATGTGATGAAAGAGGTTGAAAGCTGATGTTCTGAACTTGTGGCTGCTCATATAATCTGCCGGGTTCTTCGTGGCCAAGTGGAACCACGTCTGCAACACACACAGAAACACACACACACAAAACGTTTGGTTAATGATTGAGAATAAAAGGGATCCCAGATTTCAGCTTTTGCCCCCGGCGTACCCCCATGCTTTCATTGGATTCGAAGCAGTCCATGTATGTAGCTCCTCTGATGCTCCAAGCTGACAGGAACTTCAGCAGGTTGATCTTCACCGGCTGCTCCACAAATACAAAATACTTCTCTGTCATCCCAAAACTGGAAAAACAAGCAAACAGAGAGACAGAGTTCTGTTTTGATGTCAAGAAGGAGGGAGAAAGATGATGTGTTCTATTACGTTTTTATCGCATTATTAAGCATGTTTACGACATAACCGTGTACCTGTGCATGTAGGAGGGTTTCAGCCTCTCGCTGCTCGGTAGCTGGACCATAACCTGGGATTTCTCAATGGGGTCTGACTTATCTGGAGACACAGACACACATTTACTTTTACTTTCAGAAGTTTCTCTCCTTTTCTTTTAATTTCAGCTGCTTAATAAGCCACAGGATGCAGGATTGTTCATCTCGTAAACGCAAATATTTTTAGACATAAACATATTAAAGAAAAAACATTTTCTTTTGAACTTGGACAAAAGAAAGTAAACAGATTTTGTAAAAGTATGATCTCTGGACATTTTTGATATCGGTTATTAGCTGTTTGTGGACATATACTTTAAATTGTGAAAACTATCCATCATGTTATTTAACCTTTGAACCCTTTGCCTACTTTTTAGGCTTTACCATGAACGTTTCATGAATATAATTAAATTAGTATTTTTCTGCAACCACAAGGTCTCTCAGAATATATATTTTTTAGTTACAGTAAGGTTTGTGAGGTTTGTTAAAATGTGTAAAGATATGAAAAGATGAAGATGGCACATATGAGAAAATTTTCAGGCTATGACTATCTCCTTGGAGCAATGCACCTGTGGGTCTGAACCTCTATCAAATTAGTACATTACAAAAACATTATATCTGCAAAGGAGGTCCAGAAAAAAATTAGAGAGGTTGTAGTTCAGACAGTTGAGGAAAGATCTCCAGAATGAAACAATCTGACATGATTCCCCCCATTGTCGGACCTCAGATCTAAAGTGCAATGTGCAATGACAGTGTCTCATTTCTTCCGAATGAATCTGGCTGCAGACACGAAACAGTGAAATGCTGCTTCTGTGTGTGTAGCTGTAGAACACACTCACCTTTCTGTGCAGGGGGAATCTTGACAATGTTGTAAGCCAGACTCATGTTCTTGCCAAAGCAGTTGCCGACATTATAGACCGTACCATCTGCTTCAATGTGGGGATGGGCCGTCACCCCATTCACTGAAAGGTACTTGCACAGGTCCACCTGATAACATGTAAGGTTGATAAAAGTCTTCTAAAACTAGATTGTTTCAGTCATGCTAAAAAGCCCAATTCATCACTTTTATTGCTTTGGTTGAGTCTTGAAACTCTGAAACTACAAAAAATAAATAAAAAAAATAAAAACCCAACAATAGCTCCATGACAGAATTCTGATCAGCTCTCCACCTTCTTCAATGTCTCCAGCGAATCAGGATCAACCTTGGTGATGTAATTGGTTTCAGTGACAGCGTAGAAGTCTTCTCCAACCGGATAAATGTTCACCAAACAGTTATCAGTCACCTCGATGCCTTTGAAGTAAGTAAAGAACCTACAGACACAAGCACAAGGAAAACTGAGGAGAAGGTCACAAATAAAACGGCAGAGATATGAACTGGGCCGAATTATCTGTTCATATTCATTCACTAAATAATCAACACTCACAGAAGATGTTCATGAATATGAGAGAAATGTGGGAGAAACAAGGTAGAAAGCGGACAAAGCCATGTTGCAAATGGTCGTTCATGAGGCCGAACCTTCTCTGGTCTTATCTAAGCGAGAGAACTAACATGTGCACTTTGCTAAACGTTAAATATGTTAAATGACTGAAGTAGTTAGATGTTCAGCCCCTGCAGCGCACAGCCAGCACCTCATGCTGTGGGTTACCTGGAGAAGATGTTCTTGCAGGGGTCTGGATACGCTGTGGTGCCAAACTCAGTGATGACAACTCTGTTCTCCGTCATGGCTCTGACATACGCGTCCGTTCTGATAAATCTGAACAAAAATATCAAGCAGATGTTTTCCATCCATGGTCATGAAATGAGCAAAGACACAAAGATCTTTTTTTGCATCTTACTGTTTTTGTATCATGTAACAGCAAAGCATGAATGAATCTATTCCAACACATAAAGCAGGTGTATAAAACTGGACATTGTAGAACTGATTCACATTAAACTTCCAGCCCTCTTACCTCCTGTAGTACGTCACCTGACCATTCTTCAGGTCAAACTTGTGCATGAGAGCCTGTCCATCAAAGAGGTGGTAGAAAGGCTCATCTCCCACCTCGAAAAGGCCCGGACCCATTCTGAGAAGACTGCCCCCCAGCCATGATGGGACAACACCTGCAAAAGGAAAATATTTGTGTCCAATCACATTCTTACTACTTATTAATGGAGTATTTAAATAATGAGACTGATGCAGAAGCAACGGCTGAATTAGACTTCTTTTACATCCTCTAAAACCAGATTAGTGACTCCAGGAGGCTCTTTCTACTTTTGATTGACACTACACGCCATTTAGTTTAATAAAAAGGCTACTTTTAAAGCTTTCATTTATTCTTTACTATTTAAGAATCACGACTCATCAGCATCCTTTCAGTTCCACCACTGTAAACAGGTCCGTACTAGTTATCATGGATCCGAACCCTTCTGGACTACATGTGGAAAACCCAAACTTTGGAACTATAATGCTGATTATTTTAGGTAGTTTGTCAGGATGTGTGCTTGTGTGAAGGCTTTCCCTTGTGTTTGTCTTACCGGTGACTTGTGCAGGTATTGGTTCATTCAGCTCCTCCACTGTCTCAAAGATCTTTTTGTAGCCTGCAGCAGGATGCTCCACGCTGCAGAAGGGGACAGAACAGTATCCAAAAACATGCTATCAGTACCAGCCAGACTGAGTAACACTTGTGGATGTTAATGGTATTTCACAAGTTTTTGTTTAGTTTCCATTGGCTGAGAAAAACTATGAAAAAAGAGCTTTAAAGGGGCCATGTGGTGAGTTTGCGGTTTCCTTGTTTTGCAATGTTGCACGTTTTGTTTTGTTTTTTTAAATCATCTGCACTGATTCCTTTTTTCTGCTTTACTTTTTTTACCCTTTCCTTTCCTCTGTAGAAGCTTCATCTTCTCCTTGTGTGGAGATTCTGTTTTCCTCTGTGGATCTAAATGTGGCTGCATTTCATTTTCATCTCCTTTAAACGGTTGAATCAGAGCTTAAATATCCTCCTAAAGGAATTTGCTGCATGCCCTTTCCATGTTTTCTTAACTGCTTTACCTTGGTATGCCTTTAACTTTCTACAGTATTTATTAAGGTTCAGCATATCTGTTGTTAAAAGAAAGAGAAAAATGTGGGCGAAAACTAAAATCTCTTCAGGATGAATCATAGAAAAACGTTCCCTGTTAGGAAAACAACACACATCTGCCAGCTGCTTTCTCCCGTTTCATTCCACAGAAGCAATAAATTTCCACCTTAAAAAACTGGAGATATTTAGGATTTTACATTCCACTCTTTAAGAAAAGAATAAATGGAGTGTTGCTCACCGGCTGACCATGCTGCTGTACGCTCTTCACACCAGCCGTTCGCAGGAGAAACTGGCTTAGATTAAACAGATTTCCTGTGGTGAGGGATGGAAACTGAGCCCTCCTTCCCCCTTCTTTCATTTTCCCCTCCCCTCTTCCATCCTTCCTCACCCCTTCTCCTATCCTTTTCAGTGCCTTTGCTCCCCCCCCTCTTCTCAAACATCTTCCCCCGCCTCCCCCTCCACCTTTAACCAGAGCCGAACAAACCAGCTTTGTCTCCTCTCCTTTCAGCCGTCTGGCCCTCAGCTCCGTGCAGAATTTTCTGCAGGCACCCAAACAAGGTCTTTGTCAACCTGGTTAACACAAATGCTCACACCTACTAATGATGTGGGTCAAACTAATGAAAGTTAATGTTTAAGAGCAGCTTGTTGGTGTTGTTAGAAGGCGGACATATGCGTGGAGAAACTATTCTGTCTAATTAGTTCCAGACAGCTCTGGCAAACACTTTTCCCCCTTGGTTGTTCTGGAAAGAGGGAAGTATGAAGAAAATGAAAATTAGCAAATGCATTTGTCACTTTTATATTGTCTGCCTTGATAAATGATGGTTGGATGCTGAATAAAAGAGGAGCCACATTACAAAAGAGGGCTAGAAAAGCGGTAATCTGTACTGTTTCCTCTTTTGAATTGCTGAGTAGATTTGATAGATTGCCATGAGCAATGGTACTAAGAATGATGCTCACCCCAGGACTGATTCTGCTGGTTTTAACCAAAGTTTCACTGTGAGGATAACAGAATTTAAAGTTCCATGGCCTTCTTTGTTCTTTTACCACATGAAATAACTATATAAGAGGTGGATAAAGCCCCATGTAATACAGTTAGTTTGTAAACTTTAAGTTTTTATCAAAGCTAACAGATATTTTTCATCCTGGTTGTTCTGAATCCAGGCAGAGATGAAGACAAGAAGAAAAAAATGGCTTGACATTAATGCATCCCCATGGAGACCCTTGATGGCTTGTGGTGGATTCTCTTGACTTATTAATAAGAGAAGTTGGGCTTTTTTTCAAAGAAAGTGTACTTGGCCAGACAGGGTCTGGAAAAAAGTGCCAGGCAGCCACGTAAGGATTAGATGACTTAACAATCTTTGGGACATGTTAGAAAGGTAATCTTAGATTTAGTGGGAAGTCTTGTACTCACAATAATGTTGTCTGGATAAATTGAAATAAAAATTAATACATCATCAAAACTTGACATAGGGATTCTGTTGGTATCTAATCACTTTACTAAAATAATTATGTTTTATTCTCTTTGAATGAGCCATTTACATCAGCATGCTTTGGGAGCTAAGAGCAATGTTTATGTCACCATTAATTCTATGGTGTCTCTGAATGGACAAACAACTGTGTGTATTTAGTGAGAACATTCTGACCTTTGAAACTGCAGTACCAGCTTTGTTTGATAGGCACTACAGCAGGGATCACGATGAGTAACACTCAAACCAAACACACAGTTTTTAAATAAATACTTGTACAGTCATGTTGTATGATCATCTCTGGAAGAAGTCTGGCCATTGATTGCCGCTGTCCACTCACAAATGTGTTTGATATTTGAAGTCTTTTCTGTGCATATTTTTTCCATGAGATGTCAGTTATTATTATACGTACTGTACCTTTAACATGGTAAAAAATAAAAAGTCCTGTTCAGATCACCTCTCACTGAATCTGGCTGAACCTTTTCAATGACAATGATCCAGTTTGTATTAAACATTTTTGGGTTTGGACACATTTTGACATAATTTTAGTGAGATTCATGATTTTCATTAATCTTTTGTGTTCAGTTATTCATTTATATATAATTGGTTTAATATTTAGTTGCATCTTATTTAATTTCCGTGTTTTCTTTTTCTCCTGCATTTGTTTTTTAAAACTGCAAATAAAATCAGGGGTTACGAGGTTAAGCAATAGTCAAAGGGACAGCCGTAATGGATAAAAATAATAAAGAAAGCAGTCTTTCAGATTTAGATAACCTTCACAGGCTTGTTCCATTGTTTGGGAGTTTGTGTGTTAATTACACAAGTCTGAGGATCCAGACAGTGTAAACCAAGACTACATGGTGATTAATCATGTGTGTGCAGTTGTGATAAAATACTCATAAAATAAGCATAGACGGCTCAGTCACACAGAGCTGAACAGGTTTATTTCCCAGAACTTTGCATAGTAAACACACAAAAGTTGTTGATGCACATGATGAACTCCTATGTTAAAGCTAAAAAACACTGTTGATGAACTCATATATGCTTACACACATAAATGAACCATTTTATCTGAGGTATAAACAAACATCAGGTTACAACTAATACTTCATAGAATTCAGGATAAATTAAAAAACGTTCCTAAAACACATGGCAAGATGTAGAATCTGTAAAAACCATCAGCTGACCAGGCACATACCAGTTAGCATCTCGTAAAAAATAGAAAAAATACCTGGACATTTATGTGTGATACAAGCAGCCAGTTAGTGCTGTGATGCTGCTTAATGGTTTCAGACAATGTCATACAACTGTTAGCTAACATGTCAAAGACAACATTTATATGAACCTTTTATTACAAACTATTGGAAGCTGGCGGGTGTTTTTGGAAAGGTCTGCACATTAACCACTATAATATTTGGTAAAACAAAGAAAAAAAAACACTAAACCCAGTGCAAACTACTTCTTCAATCCCAAAACAAAGCAGAGATGTGATACATAAACAATCAACAAAAAACTGTTTTAATTGACGGAGTGGAATAAAAAAATTGGGGTTGTGAGAAACAAACTACAACTTCTGTTTGAAAACATTTGAAAAACTTGAACAAAAGGAAGGAAAAGATAAAAAGAAGCATTTAACAAGAATGAAATTGTTAAATGAGGTTGAGCATCAGATTTTTCCGATACAGAAGTAAAAGTAGAGCATTTGTAATAAAAATAAGCATGAAAAAATACGGGAGTATTTTTATAACTAGAAATGTTCCCATATATCAATATGAATAAATTAAAATAAATCTTAAACTCCCACCATCTTCAGACAAAGGGTCTAAAATTGCATATTTTTCTCCCAAATCTGTTTTAAACCTAAAACGCTCGTAAACAATCAACAAACAATTAACAGCTGAAATCAAATGAAAGTGGGCACAGTGACTAAATTGTCTTGGAAAACAAGCAGGAACAGTTTAGACGACGTTCCATCTGTTTATCTATTGTTTATGTAATATCTATACTCACATTATATAAATACACCCCAACCCCCCCCTACTCTGTTTTTCTATCATAGCACAGAAATGAGACAACATCAATGCAATGAGGGCATTTCCAATGTAACACAATTACTGCAGAGAGTAATTCATGTTGTGCAATGTGAGCATGCAGCTTCATCATTGGTTCAGTTCCTGATGCGGAAAGTTTTGGCCTTCCTGATGGTGAGGAGGGGGGGTTTTATCTTTGGCTGGTTGTCGGTCTTCTTTTCCCTGTCCGAGCCGGGGAATCGACGTCTGTAGATGTCCGGGTACTGCTTCTGAAACTAAAGTCAAGAAGCAGGAAATTACACATTGATGCTATGACTCAGAGCAGCGAGGATGGATGCTACATACGGTATATAACAGAACATTTATGGTGCAGTTTCCATGCAGCATGGGAACAAAGAGGCATCTTTCTGCAAGTGGAAAGCCTTAACTAGGGCAAAAGACCTCAGACAGGCTTTTGCTTACATGCAGTCTTTTTATCCATGGGCTTCATCTCCAAAAACGTTCTGAATGAAACCGAGGTGGTGCCTGGTGAAGACGGGCCTTAGATGCATCTCTTCTCCAACACACCTGCATCAAATGGCTCAAATCCTTCATGCATGTCATTCACCTCTGCAGGCGCCTGGTAAGGAGCCATTCAGCTGGTTCAGGTGTGCTGGAGAAGGGATGCATCTACACACCTGGAGCCACTGTGCTTACTGCCTTATAGACATTGCCCCTTCCCATGCTGCAGAAACACTGAATCTTTGATTCTACGTGTACACAGAAATCCAAACAGGTGGAGGGTTTGTACCTGCTTCAGTTTCTTGCCCCGGCACTTCTCACTCATGTTTTGGTCTGTCAGCAGGATCTCCAGCAACTCTTCCATGGCTTTCTGAGAAGCTTCCAGCTTCTGCTGCTCAAACTCTGCACCGCTTATTTGATGGCAGAAGGCATACATCGGTATAGGCACACAAACAGGATCGCCATCGTCTGTGCTGGGAACAGAGTCAACGGGGACCTGGGAGGAGGACAGAAAACATCAGTGCGTCTGACTTCATTTCAAATAAACCGGTCATCGGATTATTCATCTCTGGGTAAAACTGACGCCAACTTTAGCCGTCCTAGCAGATGCCGAAGGGTACAAATATATATTTTTCTCTCTGAATTCATCGAGATGTTTTTATAGAATATTTGGTAAAACAACAGAAGCTCTTACAAACCTTTGATGAAGTTTCATCCATATTTATTTCCTCTTCAAAATAATATCCATGTCATAATATAACTTAAAAACTACTTTATTCTGAAATCAGGACTAATATAGATATAGATTAGCTATTATCACTTCAAATTTAGAAGTTAAATATTCAGATGGTATCCAGACACATTTACCTAATGTTTTTTTTAATTTTTTTTTAAGCTGGGTATTGTGTGGCTTACGTTTCTCCTCATGGCTATGAGTTTAAAGGTGTACCTGTGCTGTGCGTAGGTACTGTATGTGATCATTGATGGCACTGAGCAGGTATTCTGGGACTGCAAAGATGTTTTGTTGATGGTCCATCAGAAATGACACCAGCCTGGTAGCCAAAAGCTCGTCCAAGTCGCACTCTTCAGCACTGCTCAGGACACAGCCGGAAAATGTGTGAACCATCTGAGAAACCACAAAAAGGTAAATAAAAACAAATCTGTCAGGAAAACCGCAGAAAGACAAATAATTAAACTACTCCTGGACTTTGAGACGTATTTGAGGGATTTACCGTATGGATGGACATTTAGTTCCTTACCAGCGTTCGAGTACCGATGGCCGGGTGGAGGCGAGGCATGTCCACATTCTGGCTGATGCGTGACATCATCCTCATTAAGAGCTGCAACATCCTGCGGGAGGCAGGAGGAAGGAGGAGAGTGCAAAGCTGCAAAGCCTCAATGGCTACGCGCTCACACTGAGGCTGGAGAACACCTACAGGTACGTACACAGACAAAGTCATGACCACACACCATTCTGCTCGTCTGTCAGCTGAGAAACAAACATTCATCCATCACTTTGCTAGATTAGACGGATAAATGGATGTATGATGAGATGAAGCAACTACAACCTAAATGCAAGATGAGAGGGGTAAGATTTAAGGGCATATTATACAGCATGTTCTAGGAAAGGATATTAAGAAGCAGCACTCTGAGGACTCCAGTGTTCCATCTTTGACAGCAACATTAGTCTTCCTAATAAAGACACTACAGCTGGGATGATATTCCTTCCTCCTGATTCGATTCCTTTAAGATTTTTTGGGTGCTGATTAAATTTTAATTGTTAAAAAAAACATCTTTTTGCTTGTTTTTGGTTCTTCTTAATTTAAAAAAAGCAACACAGTAGCCAGACCAACATTCTGCTCTTATAATGCCTGACAAGACAAGAAAAAAAAAGATAATAAAAATGAAATAAAAAATATTTTTAAAAATGTTTGCATTTACTGTATATGAATTTTTTTAATTTTTTTTAAACAAAATAAAAAAGATTTTAAAACAAAGAAATAAAAAATCTCAATGTTCGATTTGATTTTCCCACCCCTAGCAAACACCCCACATTGTTTTCCAATCATGTCTGCTTGTAGTTTGGAAGGTTTTTTTAAACCACAAGTTGTTTGTAGTTTCTATAATGCGCTTCAATGGGAAAGTCAAAATCCAAAGGGAGCCAATAGCCATACAATTCTAGGATGTCTAGAATATGAGGGTGCTTGGAGGACAGGAAAGTATCTTTTTTTTTGTCCACTTGTCTCGAATGAAAATACTGGGGGAATAATAGGAAGCCGTATTTGGAGATGACACATTTTCCTATAGTTTAAATAACACACAATGACCGTAACACACAATGAGAGTCAAATAGCATGCCGACGTTACCCTATGAGCTATATTTCTAAGACAAGTCAATGAAAAAACTCTCATATTAGTAGATGTTAGATGAGGTTAATTTGACTGGACATGGACATAGCATGCAGACAGGAAAGAGGGTCTTACTGTGCTCAGGTTTGGGTTGGGAATGCTGGAAGTTTCTGGTGGGCACACAGACAGGCTTGAGAAGTGAAACGGGCTGCGGCGGCTTGGACATATCCAGAGAGCTGAGGCAGCGGCGGACAACAGCGGGCGCAGGGGGCGCCCAAAGGTTACAGGTACTGGAAGCGAATCTGGACAAACTGGGCCCAGTGGCAGCTGTGGACCCTTGCACTTTGGTTGCAGCAGGTGAAAAACAGGAGGAGAGAAGATGATGGGAGGAAGAAGAAGAGGGATGATGGGACGAGGAAGGCCGTGAAGCTGAGGAAGACTGATGTTTGCTTGCAGGAGTGCTCACGTCGAGGCAGCTGGTTGCTCGACCCTGCCACTTGATCTCTTTGATGTCTTCCTCTGTGGTCTCTACGACGATGTCCAGACAGCTGCCCACGCTGCGAGGCCGCAAAGAGCGCAACCTCTGCGCAGCCGGTGCTCCGGCCGTGGAAACCACAGGCAGACCATTTCTAGAAGTCGCTTCTGGAGGATTTCTGAAAGGTATTTGGTTTGTTTTGAGCACAGATGGGAAATCAGAGGGACTCCCCTGTGCTGCAACATCCTGGCTCTTCGTGCTCTGGGAGCAAGAAGCCAGACTGTCACTGGAGAGAAACAGCTGCTGCCGGGTGAGAGGTGCCGAGTCATCCAGGAGGATTTCCAGAGAGCAACTCCTGCTTTGAGCTTTCAGGGATCCGACAGTGCTGAGGCTGTCTACTAACCGACTGTCCTCGCCTCCTTTCAGCGCTGCTAGCCGTGACTGCACTTTCCCACCGAGCACATCGCCCATAGGCGACTCCGCCTCGTCGCACGAGCCCTGCCTCAGCAAGGACAAGAGGAGACACTCCGTGGAGCGAAACGATGCCTTCGCCGGAGGAGGAGCGGCGGGGAGATCTGACTTCTTGCGTTTCCCCCGCTGGAGCGTAGCTGGCGCCGTGACATAGCCACAGAACACTGCAAGCAGATGCAGACCAGGAGGGGGATGCAGAGAGAGGCGAGCAATGCGGGCAGAGTGTCAGTGCAAGCAGACGGTGAAGGGGAGGGGAGAGGGTTTAGTTAATTCAGACCTGTACTGCACACAGAAACATTAGCTGGTCACAAACGACACAAACATCCGTCCACACAGAGGTACAGCTGCTCATACAGGCTTTCTGTTAGCAGTAAACATCCTATCACTCTGTTAGGAGAACAAGGCACGGTTAGACGTGAAGCCCTCAACTCAGACCAGACACAGGATCAACACAACTGTGTGAGGAAGTCCTGCAGTCAGCCACATCATTCAGTGCCACGAAAAGATCAACCCGAAACAGCAAACCTACCCAACACGTTGATAAACAACTCGTACAGCTCGAAGGTGAGCAGCGGCTGAGGGAGGCTGTAGAAGTAATCAGACACCGTTTTGAAGACATCTCTTTCAAAGCCGGGATAGGACGGCTGGTCGCTGTCATACTTGGGCCCTGAAAAGACACATCACAAGACCGAGGGGCTTTCTAAGGTTTTTAATTAAACCAATAAACCAGGAGGACAGAAACTTCTAGCTTGGTTTAGTTTGACTTTTCTCGTTCAGAAAGGGTTTTTAGAAAATGGTTTTGTTTGTGAGATAAAGTTTTAAGGTGGATTTTGTTTTGAAGTTGTAAAAGGAGCTTGCAGAAGTGGTTACTCACAGTTGGCCAGGCTCTTCATGGCAGACAAAACCCAATGTGGAAGATCATCTAGTGAGAAGTTGACAGGTTATTAAAACACAGCACAGCCCTCCTGATTTAAATCATGCTCATAATTTGTGTAAATCTTTTACTTGTGACATGAACAAGTAGCACGGTAAAAACTACATCGCATGCACTAGGGCCGCACCATACGAGGAAACATGCCATAACACGGTGTGATGTGTGATACATAAAATCTGATATCGCCTCGATGTTCTTCTTGCAAATCTGTCATGCAGGGATGTCTGCTGAACTTAATAGCTTTAGTCTGACTTTTTTCCTTTCCTTTGTGTCTGTGTCGTTGTGTGTGTGCGAGTCTGTGTATAAAAGAAACTACATCCGTTTTTATATTGTTGTTATGTGATGGCTGTTTTAATTATTTTATGCTGATATTGGCTTTAGTATGTAAAGCAAAGCACTTTGAGTTGCCCTGCGTATATAATATGTATATAAAATAATTTTGAATTTGAGCATTTGTAGTGTTTTAGCTAACGGTAGATTTTAGAAACCTCTTTGTGAAGCTCCTTGCTGTTCTGTTGAAAGTGGCAGCATAGATTCACTGCAATCCCCCTGGTGGTCGGCTCGAGTACTCCACATATTTTGCAGAGTACCTGTGTTTATAGGGCTTCATTGTTCTTGTAATAAAAGTACTTCCAGATACTCAAAGTACTGGGTGTGAATGCACAGCCACATTTAGAACATCATGTTGTTCCCTAAAAATATATAAATATAAGGACTAAACATAGCACAGTTTAGGGTGTTGGTGTGGGATGTGGATATCTTTCAGGCCAATATCAGAGTTAAGGTAAATTTGATATACTATGCAGCCCTAAGCATGCAGGATATAATATCTGTGTAAGATTACTTCAACTCTGGTGCTGCTGGTGATGAATAAACCTACTTGTCTTGTTATCCAGTGTAACAACGCCGTGCTTGTTGACCTTAGTCATATTGTGAATGATGTTCTGTGGGTTTACATAATGCCGGTCTAAAACCTCATAAAGCGATGCGACACCCATAATCCTCTGCAGGCTGGAAACAGAAAAAAAGAAGATTTAGTTACAGAAGGGGATCATATAACCATTATATGGGTCTTGTGCATCAATTAAGGAACATTTCTAAATATAAAACAGCAACAACAACAGAATGTGAGATGGCATTTTGTTCAGCTTCTGGGTTCATACTGGGTAACGGTGATGTCTCTCCAGATTTCCTGCTCATCCTCTGGCGTCAGCTCCCGTCTCTGGAGCTTCTGCTCTTCTGTTAGCTGGTTTGCTCCCTCCTGCTGTGCCTGTAGGGAAGGATCTATGTTTTCCTGTAAAAAAACAGACAAAACTTGAGCGATCACTATCAAATGTTGTGCTCACATTTTTATATTTATGGAAATGTTTAACTGAAATGAAAATTTGTACTTTGTGTAAAATAAAACAGTACACAGATAATAAAAAGATGAGCAACTCACTGATGTTTCCTTGTCATGTCTCTTGGTGCTTCTAAACTTGAAGAAACCTTCCCTGTCCCTGAGTGAAGGTCTTTTCTTTATGGAGCTGGAGGTTGAGGCTGGAGCTGGACAAGGAATGGGCTTCAGAGGAGAAGTTGTGGGAAATCTGGGGGAAAAAATGTCACTGTCAACTTACAATAATTTATAACAATAACATGGGTTTTGCATATTATTCACCTGTAAAGCACGTTGTTGTCCTCCAGATCCTCTGTTCCCCAGCGACCCTTCACATCTTCGATCACGTGGTTCTTCAGAAACTTCTTCAAGAGCTGAACAGTTTGTTGCCTGGTGACATCAGGGCCAAAGTTGCTGTTGTTTTGGAGCAGCTGGTGCAGCCAGTCCACAGCAGCAGAAGCAGTGAAGCAGGAGGCATGGTGCCGGAAGTTCTGGCGGTGCTTCCTGAGGGGCATGCCAGCCCGAAACAAACGTGTCACCTCATTCCACTGAAGGAGAACAAAAACGGATTAATATGACGAGCAGAACTGTGTAAAATATAATAATGCTATCAAACAAAACTGATCAAGTGTTCCACAGTTAGGACAAACAGAAATTAAAATATGACCAAGTTAATATATCAGCTTTTCTTAAGCACCACGATAGATGTTTTAGTTTTAAAGAACAACAAAGTTTCCACAATAGAAGGATTTTCTTCTAACAACCTTTTTGCACAGGTAAATTCCTGTGAGATTACAATAACAAAGGAATGTGGCTCTTTGTAACAGACCATCCAGCATGTCAGGTTAGAAATTATGGTAACTGCAAATTTCTCTTCAGCATGAATCCTGTTGTAAATTCCTGAAAGCTGTTACCTAAATGACTGCTTTGGTCAGACAGTTTTCTGCTCTGTTATTGATCAGAAAAATGGTAATTGGATTTGGTTTAAACTTAAATTACCACACAAGTGTGGAAAGTTTTTTTGCGTGAACATTCATTTTAAATTCTCTCCACAAGTTAACGTACTCTTATCATAAAATAAAATACATTCCCACTCAGTTCCAGATACATGTGATGAAATGCTTTGTGAATCTTTTAGATCCAGTGATTCACAAGTTTTACTGAACATGTAAACTAAAAGCAGAAGCAAAATAAGGTGGAAATGGCACCAATGTTTTTATTAAATGTAAACAGCATCAGAACTACCACTGTGCATTAAATCAAACGGGGAAAATGTCGAGTTTTCATAAATTATAGATCGTCAGGCTATTTCTTACTTGTCTGGTCCACTTGAGATCGAAACGGACTGTATGTGGCTCCTGGATTCAAATGAGCCTGACACCCCTGCTTGGTTTGGTTATTTTCTTAACATTTATAAACATAAGAATTTATTATTTCAGAAAGAAATATACCCTTCTTTTGTTTCTTACTTCTACCACTACAGCTCTTGCATTTATTGTACAATGTGCTTACAAACGTGTGCAATTCAGTCACATTCTGCAGTAATATAAACGTAATATAAAAGTATAATCACTAAAAACACATTTAAGGGTTGTAAAGTAACACAGCTTCGCAACGAGTGCAAATGAGTTTTGATGTATGCCACATGTTTTAGTGTATCATAAATTCAAGAATACAGAAAAACAGCCGACTGATTATTAATAATGGGAGGAAGATCAATCATAACACGCCGAAAAATGAAAGTGCACCAAACCGTTTCTGTAACATTAAAATAAAAACCTTCTGGTTTAGACCCCATTTAAATTCAGTATTGCTGTGAAACCGATGTTATACTTATCTAAAATGCTCAGCTAACGTTTCCCCTCACACAGCTAGCAAGATGCAAGCCACTAAATCCATGTTAACTCACCAGTTTTGTGGCTCGGTACGGTCCAGGAGTGATAATATGAGAACTCATGCTTAGAAATGGTAGCGCTTATGGTTTTCCACTTCATACGATATATCTATAGGGAATAAAATCCATCATACGAGGAAATATTCAGCTATGTTTTGCTATTTGCTTGTGAACAGAAGTAACTCTCATCGTAGCGAAGCAGGCTGATCTCCGTCTGTTCAAAATTACGAGCCGTCTTCTTCTGGCAGCTGATTGGATGACATCTGGATCACGTGGCCAAGTCTGACCTGAACAGGGTGGAGGAGCAAGACAGCGTGAATAATGCAGCCTTTCTGCACGATGCCAAGAAAGATTAGAAAATGTAGACCAAGTGAAGAATAGCCTATATGTGCAGCCGAACAGAGATTTGAGCTAGCTGTATTTTATCATTTGTTTATATTCTTAGTATATATTTTTTCTTCTTTCAGATGTAACTTGTATTTTCCCTGGACAGACAAATCACCCAGGGGAAAAGGAAATCAAATGATTTGTAAAAATATAAAAAAAAACTTACGCTATATGGTTAAAGATAAACAAATTTGTTTAATTTCCTAGATGAACGATTTAACTTTACAGTACAATTTTCCAGTGCTGTAAAATGAATGAAATTATAAATAGACAGTAATGTTCTGACACTATCTGTTCACAGTATCTGTAAACCTTGTGTAATGTACCGTACCGTACCGTACCGTCCTCTTCCGCTTATCCGGGGTCGGGTCGCGGGGGCAGCAGCCTAAGCAGGGAAGCCCAGACTTCCCTCTCCACGGCCACATCAGCCAACTCATC
>JAVQJG010219821.1:0-12318 GCA_036024015.1 Craterocephalus amniculus
AGGCCACAGTTTCAAGCCCCTCCTCAGCCGGAATCTGGCTCCGACCGACTTGGGACTCGAACCGGCGGCCTTCTCACTGTGAGGCCACAGTGCTAACCACTACACCACCGTGCAGCCCAGCCTCTGTTACATCACGCTTAATAAATAGTCAGATGATACACAATATATTCTAATAAGTAAAGCCACTAAGATGCCCAGAACATTAAATTACATAAAAAGATAAATAATTTCTGTTTGCCTTGGTGCAATAGTGGGGTGAAAGCAATCATTTTCAGTTATGATTTAATCACATCACTATGGCCTCCTTCAAAGGGAATGACTTGGATTGATCATATTTGAATGAAACAACTTTTTATGATAAAATGTAAACAGTTTATACACTGAAATAAATTTACTTTATTCATAAAAAAAACTAACTACTTGACTTCACTTATGACCACACTAGTCTAAGAAAAATTAACAGAACAGACATGACAAAGTTTACACAAGGCGCTAGGGCTAAAAGATATATCGTTATCATATCTATATCGAGATATGAATCATCAAGATATTAATGTTGAAAAAGCAACAATATAACTGATATAGATTCCCCTTACACTAGACCTGCATGAACAGCTCTGGAAGGTTGTACTTTTTTGAAAAATACTTGGTTTTCACCGAACCTGTAGTCATATCGTATTGTATTGATATATATATATACACACACATATATATATATCTGTCATGAATATCGACATTTACAATTTTGCCCATATCATTGAACCCTATAAGGCGCTCTTTCCAAACTACTCACTGTAAATCATCTTGTCACTAATCTCAGATGTAAATTTGGTAATAACAAAGAGAATGGTTTTAATTTCACCTTTCTGCACTGATCTGTACAAATTAGTGCAATGATTCAATTTACTGTAGTAGGAGATTTCCATAGCATGAGGAAACACACTAACCTTCAGGTTGTTGTTCCATGTGTCCAGAATATTCTCCATCTTGCTAATGTATTCCTCTGAAATGAACATCTTTGTAATGGCAAACTCACAGGGGTCTGGGCTGTTTGACCTGGACCTCTCAGATGGCACCGGTAACCTGTCTGAGGGAGCGTCTGAGAGCACCGATGCCCTGCTAGATGCCCGTCCTGCCGTTCTGTCGGCTGGAAGGCAGACAACACAATGAGAATATGAAACGCTGCGATCAGATTGTCAGAGGATTTATAAGCTTATTGAATAGAAAAGAAAAATGAACACGTGTCACACATCTCATTGATCTTGTGCTTTAATTTAGTTTACCATGAGAGGCTCTTGAGTGAATCAAGGGCTCCACAATCAAAGGGGAGGCTCGTGATGATCCTATGCTCCTGCTGGAATGTCTCCCATCCTTAGCCTCTGTTGCAGGATCTGACAGAAGACACATGAGCTGCAGCAAGTGAGTCAGAAAGGCCAAAAATAGAAAATACAATGACGCTAAAATAAATTCTTAATCCAATTAGTGACTTAAGTGCAAGAGCAGAATCTAGAAAACAGAAGACAGGTTAAGAACAGAAAATACGATGGTGAGAGTGCTGAATAAGATGAGTAAGGCTTCGGGTCCAGGAAAGCATTGTATGTCGATATCTTAATTAAATTCTGCAAGGAGGAGAGGGAGAGAAAGAGAGCTTGCACTCTAAAGAGCAGTCCGGGCAGAAAGCCAGGAGATCATTACCAATCAGCCTGTCTGCTCTCTACATCCTTGTGCACTGCTCCATGACAGTTAAAGCACTAAACCTCCAATAAGAGCTGCAACTGGGGAGGGGGGGCCAATGGACTGTTTAAAGGGGGTTGAGGGAAACAGATACTGTGTACAATGTGAGTGTGTGTCTGATATCTAGGCTTTTAGATTGACTTTCATGCTGAAAGACAGAGCAAATGAACAACTGATGAATGTTGTGATGGCAAATCATTTTTGATGGGGGACCTGATGTCTGGAAGGACTGGTGTTTAGTTTCTGTCAGAAAATGTTTGCAATGTGTGCACATATCAATGTGTCCTGTGCACATGGAGAACCTTGGATACCTGGTAAGAGCTGCAACTTTGCACCATCTTTACTCTGCAAAACTGGACCCCTCAGATGAGAGCCTACAAGTGTATCAAACTTTGGAGTAACGACTGCATAGCGGAGGAGCTCTTCGTACTCATCCTGTTGATGGATGCACACAGAGCAAGAGATATGACAAAAATAAACAAACAAAAAAATCTTTACATTTTGTAATTCTTAGATCATAGTAAATTTTGTTATATTGTAGGTAACTCAGGGAAAATAAATATACATTCAGGTTTTCCTTTATCGGTTAAAAATAAATCAAAAACAGTTACAACATATTTCACTTAATCAGCATGTCATGCAAGGCTATATGGAATACATTTTACCAAACAGCTATTTTGGCTACTTTAATTGTTTTTGTTGCATCCAACTAATTATATATCTGTATTAGAAACTGAATGTAGATAAGAAAAAAAAAACGTTTTAAAACCTGACAGTCTATAATGTAAGTGCATAAAGTCTGTATAAAGTGTTTGTTTCAGTCACCTGAAGCTCAGACGACACAGAGCTCCCCGGGTCTGAGTCTTTGGGTAGAACAGGACTGGTTGGTTCCTCTTCGTCTGAAGACATCTAAATTATACATAAAAGGGAATGCAAGTAATTCAGTTAATCAGCAAGAGCCAACATGGTCAAGCCACAATGTTTCTTAAGTTACAGCCTGTAATATCATAAATGAAAAGAAAGTTTTTTAGCCTTTCTGAACGTTAAAGGGAAGTACTAAATGTTTATCAGGAGAGATTAACTTGATCCTGATGTAGCCTATGCATTACAAATGTTATAAGGAACAAACATAAACCTTTTGTGTTAAGCCTAGTCACTTAGTTTTATTCTTTTACACACTGTCGTTTAGTCAAACTGCTTTCTGTATGTCAACAACTGATCATTTTTATTCTTCTAATATATAGAAACTACGGTTTATTCAGCGTAAGGTAGTTATGGTAATCAGAAAAGCACGATGTAATGACTAAAGAAAGATAAATAGCAATGGGAGCAAAGAAACTATAGCTAGAGTGCGTTTTACAAGATATGTCGTCCATTGGCTCCTAAAAAGTGTGATTACGCTTTTTTTTTTTACTGTTTTCTAATAGCGTCAAACAGCTAATGTTAGCCACAGAAGTATAAGCTAAGTTAATTCTTTGAAGACCAAATTACGGTTTTATGTCAACTGCGAATCGGAGAAACACCCCAAAAATGTAAACATACTTACTCAGATGGTTTACTTATTTAAAAAATGATTGAAGTACCCCACTAGCTCGTTTCCTCTGATTATTCGTCAGTTGGAAGTCCTTGCTTTGCTATTTCAAACAGCTTTACGCTCAAACAACAGGCTCCCTGATTGGTGTCGATTTTAAAAAGCTCCTACTAAGTCATCTGTGATTGGTGTAACTATTTCCTAGGCAACGAAAGGCGGAACAACGCTTGTTTCAGACCTATTATGCCAATGCTTTGCCAGCTTCACAATTTAAACATTAAAATGGCCTGAGAATGAATGAATGAATGGATGAATGAATGAATGAATGAATGAATGAATGAATGAATGAATGAATGAATGAATGAATGAATGAATGAATGAATGAATAAATAGATAACTGTAATACTTCAGGAATTTTTTTAAAAGGATTATTTTAATCTCTCACAGGAACCTATACATTTATATAACCGTAAAGGATTTCAGTAGTATAAACAACATTGTTTATGGTTTTGAGCTAATTGGGTATTTTCCCATGAGTTGGCTTATCATTTCTAATTTCATTTAAAAAAGTGACTGATTTGAAAGAAAAGGATATCGTCCTTTATTTTAAACTTATTTTGTTTAAATTACAACTGATTACTGCATCTTTGTTGAGCAATGATGGCTTGAAGAGCTATAAAGGCTTCCAGCCTCTTTCACAAAGAGACTAAATTACCTGTGTAAAGAAGGTATAAGTCTTCGGGTAAATACCACCATCCTGTGAACCTCCCTGTGGTCATTTCTTTGTTGTTTACTTGAACAAAAACAGCAGATGAGGATTCACAAACTGAACTGTTGCTATGTTTAAAACCCACATGAAGACTTAGTGCTTAACGGTATTACGACACGTATGTGGAAAAGGCCTAACAGCTTGGCAGTCCTGGGGTTTGACAGACTCCAGAGAGAAGAAACATATGGTCCCTCTCAGCCATGGCAGAGCTGCAAGTTGAACTGTTGGACTTGGGCCTCCTCACCACCTGGCGGGGAGTATATTTTTTGTCCGGAGGTGTCCTGTCAGAACTGGCATAATACTTGCAAGCTGATTTTTAAAAGAAAGATGATGTGTGGTTGACATAATCAAAAAAATATAGAGGCACTTAAAAATAGAATAAAATATCACAATCACAAAGTGCAGGGGTACTAAACTATGGACTATTGCAATGAATATAGAAAAATAATCACTGCAAGCATGGCCTGGCACAGACTCTTATTCTGTCACATGTCTTGACAGTTGTAGTAGGCTATAAATCTGAAACTGAACTGTAAGGCACACAAGATAATCCAAGCTGCTCTATGGGGAGTGAAAGATTCCTGTTGAATGACAAGAAGCTGTTACCTCCACAGTTTGCAGATTTTCATTTCAAAGCAGACAGTTCTCATGTTTTTAATAGTTTATCATTCAGGATAATATTTGTCATCCTGATGTGGTACTTCCATGCCTCCGCTGGTTTTTTGATCATGCCACTGATATATTATAGGTAATTTTCTATACTTATCTGCTTCTGAGCGTTGTTTTTTAGACAAGGATTGCACAGAAAAGATAATAGCAGAAGTATGCAGGCAACGTGGTAAGTCATATTTTTCATCTGAAAATGGTTCAATAATCAAATATTTTAAATTACAGGGCATAGCACACATTCTTAATGTCTTCATTTTAAGTATACAATTTTTAAGTATATCTTAACACAAAGGGATTAAAGGAATGCACCTGTCTTCTCACTGAAAGGAGAATATCTATACTTCAAATGAGAAACAATAGTGCTCAGGTTAAGATACACACAGATGACAGAGAAGGACTTAAATTCTGCAAGCTGTAAAAAAGGTTTCCTCTCATTGTAGAGAAAGGTAATAAGATAATTTTGATAGCAGTTAAATTAAAGCTGGTATTAGTGCTGCAAACCCCTTTTTGGATCTCTTTTGTAAATTTCTCCTTTCTCTCAGCAAAAGAAATGCACCTGGGTTTGTGAGTTGAAATGGGATTCAGCTCACATTCTTCTCTCATAGCCTGTTCAATCTGTTCCAGGACAATAATCACAACCCATTTGACTTTCTTCCCTCTGGTATTTTAACTCAGCTACATTATAGACTATACAGGACCTTCCAATGGTAGCAAGAACAGAAATTTGGACACAGCTTTCTACACTTTTACAAGTTGGCCTTGTTATGGAACTTTTCCAGGACTTCTACATATTTACACTGTATTTAGGCCTAAAATCTCAGATATGTCTGGTTGTGTGGTATTTATCTGTTGCCATGTACGTGTCATGTCATCTGTTGCACCCCGATTGTGAAACTGATCACAAACTTGGTGTGAAATTGTCTCTGCCTGCGATCGATTTTCAGTCAGACATGCTTACAGACTGCCATAACTCCTGAAGACAACAACTAATGTGCCATCATCAATCACAATGTTACCAAACCATTTTTCTTACATATGAGACAATAATGACCTCTCACAGAACACAATGTTACCAGAAGTCACCATGGAGTTATTCATAGCTGCCTGCTGTTTTCAAATTAGTTTTCATTACATTTTGATGGACCAGGACTTCCCCCTTGGGCCACTGTAATCCATCACGCCCCTCCATCCGTGAACCAGTGTCCTTTTGTTTTGTTTTCTTTCAGAGAAGTCATAACCTGCTGGCTGGCTGGGCTTATTTACTTTATCTGTGTGTTATTCTTCATATCCTTTGTCAGTGTCAGCTTGTTGTGAATTTGGTTGTTACCTCCAGTCTCAAGTCATTCTTGTTAGGTTGATTAGTGCCTCTAATGTCTGTTTGGGGTGTAATGCTGGCATTTCAGCCAGTGTTTGGACCAGTGTCAGCAGGGAGAAGCTACAAGTCCTTTTGAAAAGATGAAGCATTTTTACCTGGTGTGTCATTATTTATCAATGAGGTAATATCAGTCATTATCATTAGTTGCAGAATTGCTAGTTTTCTTAGTGGATTATGAAAACTAGTCCATGTGTATTTTTATGGCCTGTATGCATATCTTAGAGGCAAAGATAAGGGAGGAAATTCTGGCATGCGCAGTGTTGCATGCGGACTGTTCTTCATGTGTGTGTATGAGGGTTTTTCTGCTGTCCCGTACATTAAGCTAAGTGCTCATCTCTTCTGCAGCAGTAAATGGAGTCTAAAGGCTTGAGGGGGGTTTCGTTTCTCTACAGAAACAAATCAAAAGCAGAGAGAGTCTTAAACCTTTAGGAATCCTCAAATACAGAAAAAATGTTTTTGCATTTCTTCCTGTTTACATTAGTCTCATGTTATTACTGTGCATATTTGTGTGTGTGTATTTACAGTAACTTGATTTTGTATGCATTGTGGTGAATATGATGCACTGTCGGTGCTAGTCTTATTTTAGTAATGCACAAAGGAATGCGCAGACAGCCAGACGGCACTGCTCGCTACATTAGTTTGATGTATGGTATTCTAACAAGGAGTCATTGATTTTTAGTTTTTCTGTTTTAAATGAGAATAAAGAGTCAGATAGACTGGATAAAATTCATGAAAGAGCTTAGTAGCAAACATTTTTTGCAGCCGATCTCCCTGGTAGTGCTGATGTAGTTTGCAGGCTTTAATGATGTGAATACTGAGAGGCTGAATGTCCCTTTGCTTGCATCAGTCGCTTATTTCCCTTATTTCCCTCCCTCCCTTTCTCCAGGAATCACTTGCGGCTTTCAAAGGCATTAGGATCTGACATTGCAGGCACACAGGCAGTCGCTGCCTCACACTTCATCTAAAGACTCTATTTGTCTCCCAGCAGCCTGTAGGTTGTGCATTTTTTTGTAAAAGAATTGTTTAATCTGAGCTGTAGGTGATAGTCAACAAAATTACTCCCATGTGGTTGTTTGTTGCCTTGAAAAAGGATTTTTGTTGTGGTTACATGAATAACTGAGAATAAGGGGGCTAAATTACTGCAGAAATTACATTATTTGTCAAATTAAGCTAAAATGAAAATGCATATAAAACAAAATCCAATTAAACTGAATTAATCATACCATGTAGGGAAAAATTACAATGTAGTTGGCATACAGTATCACTTGACCCACTAAGTAGTTGTGAGGTTGGGGGTCAAGAACATGACATATCGTGTCTTGGGGATCACTCAAAAGTTTGAGAACCTCTGTTACTTTACTTAAATACCACTTAAATATGTGGTTAGTAATAACATCTTACTTTACTTGATTCAATTGACTTGAATCAAGAGAATGGTAGAACATTTGTAAATGAATTGCTTATTATGTAAGTGATTGATTTAAGTTTATCCAATCTAATTGATCAAATCTATTTAAACTGACAGAGCTACTCATCTTTCTGTACCAATTCTGCAAAGAATCATGGGAAATGTATATTAGGAATTTCAGCCTCATGCTGCCCCATAAATTTCTGTTACCTACTTTACTGACTGTGTTATCCTAATATTGTTATTCCAATGATGTTGAAACTTCCTGTTTTGTTTGGATGTTAACATTGGCACCTTGAGTGTGTGGGGCAGTATGTGGAGTAACCCTTCAGTACTGGAGACTGAGTTAATCCAGCAACTGAAATGAAGCTGTGATGAACATCTAAGCTTTTAGTTAAAATCTCAGTGTATCTATGATTTAAATGGCTCCCATCATACAAACTAAGTATGTAAAAGTGTGTTATAAAAATATTTCGGTTTCACACTGTATTATAAGTATAATGGAAATATAAGTTTACTTTGGGATTTGAATTTGAATTAGAACAACTTGAACCTTTTACACTGACTTTCCATGAAAATTCAGTCAGAGTGAATCAGAGTCTTCATTTGAAAGAAGTTGAAGGATTTGA
Organism: Craterocephalus amniculus; assembly: GCA_036024015.1. Taxonomy (NCBI): domain Eukaryota; kingdom Metazoa; phylum Chordata; class Actinopteri; order Atheriniformes; family Atherinidae; genus Craterocephalus; species Craterocephalus amniculus. The sequence goes on from JAVQJG010219821.1 coordinate 8,116, forward strand.
ATAAGTCTGACTCACTCAAACTTAAGTTCAATTATTGAAGTTATTATTAAAAAACATTACTACTCATTAACATTCACATCAGTTCAACTCTATGGCTCTCTTTATTCAGTGTCTCCGTGATGTTGACAGTGAGTGGGTCTGGATGACTCCCAAAGTAAAGCTGCAGTTAATCAGGTTTGGGTGTTGTGTGACTATCCAGAATCTGTAAAATGTTATTTTGCTTTAGAGCGAAGAATGCATTCAACAAAACAGCTTAGTATAACAGAATACATACTTTTCACTTGCTTGATTCTGTTGCAGGGAACCAAGAGGAATACAACAGGAAGATAGTAAGTGATACAGTCAAATGAAAATCATGATGATAGGATTATTCATCCTGCATCAAAGTGTGATGGTCTGGACTTATCAAAACCTGTTGTTTTTTGTTCCATTAGGGGATCAAGTTGGGATCATTCATTCAAATGTGAGCAGTAGCTATTTGTTTGAGTCACAAGATGAAGTAAAAGTTTTGAGTATGTTTACTTTAGAGGATGTATTCTATTAAACAGATCTGTCAGGGTTAGGTAATATACCATCAATCCACTGGCTATACCTGCTTATTCCACTGGGGGGGTCATTATTGTTCATTGTTTTTATTCTATTCATGAACTGTTCAGTTAATTTGAGCCATAATGGCTTTGTGTCTCACAAACATGAAATTGAGGAATTAAGGTTTAGGCAGTTAAAACAATTAAAAATTCATTTGACTTGGACTGAATTAAACTACACAATCTAATTTGGCTTTTTCTGACATGTTAATTTCTTTCTGAAATTCTCTTAAATTGCTTTCATTTACATAAACTGAATTGAAATAACACCGAGTATCTTTCCAAGAGTGCTTGAAATCAGTGAGAAAACACCTTGTGTGACAAAAACAAAACACGTACTTATGCGTTATTAAGTCACAGTGTAGGCTATACTATTGTCTATTGGTTTTTAAAACATATATTGTGCTTATTACTCTTTATTGCACTGCACACCTCTATTTGTCCAATGAAATATCTCTATTTTTTTTTTTAGAAAATCAGAAAATATTCAAATGTCCACGAGGACTCTGAGGGAAGCGGTAAATGCATAATACACGCAAACATTTGTACCAGCACCCAAACCTGACGCACAGAGCTGCAGGTGACGGTGGTGGTTCAGCACCACGGACAGAGACAGGGTTTGGTTTCAGCCACACTCCGAGTGGCTCCAGACTGCATAGCCAACACTGCACAAGCTGAGCTCCTGGCTGCTTCATGAAACTGGTTCAGGTGGAAAGGAAAACTGCTATTCACTAAATGTATCTGTCTGATTATTCTTCAAACTCGCACTTGTGGAAGTCAAAACTTTTCATAGAAGCAGCAGTGGAGCTAAATGTGTTGGCCAGCTCGCATTAAAATATTTGGCACACAATGGAGAACAAACGAGATTGAGGGATTCTCGGTGCTTAAATGAGCCCTTTCTCATCTGTTTAGTATTCTTGCGTTGCAGTGTTTCACGTCAGTCAACTAACGAGATTGTTCCATCACACAGAATTGCCCACATCACTCAATGAAATACAATTATTGATTACATCGCTCTATACCGCCGCCCCCCCCTCTCTCTCTCTCTCTTTCTCTCTCTCTCTCGTGCTTTCTCCTGTCCTGAAGTGCAGCATCCAGATCGGACCGCATAGAAAAAAGAAGAAAAAGAAAAATCTCGTCTTGCGGTAGTTAGTATATCTGATCCATTCGACAGTAAGAAGAAAAAAAAGTTCATATCGTTTACAATTTTGCAGAAAGTGAAGGCAGAGACTCTTTTAATGGGTTACATTAAGCTCAGTCTCTTCTTGCCATAAATCACGGTAAGTAAATACTTTTTTCTCTTTTACCCTTCAATTATTTCTATTAAGGATGTGAAAACATGCGGACTTTAGAACGTGGATTTGGATTTAGACGCTAATTAACTTTTTCACCTGAGGCTGGCATACACATGTTGACTACTCACTAATACGTTTTTGTGCCATTTGTTTAAAGTTGTTTCTGCTTAATGGCATGTGTATCCCCCCCGAGCTTATAAAACGGATGCTTCCTGGAAAAGTAAAAAAAAGAGGTGTCATTAGCGTAAACGCGCATAATTCAGGCTAATTATAAATATGATGGGGATTCAGTTCCCGCCTTTAAAAACCCTAATTATCCAATGCATTCAATGTTTACCCTAAGTGTTACCATTATTTAAAAAGTGCTCACTTAAATGTCAGATGGTCCTTTAATTAAACGTATATGCATCGTTTTAGTGGTTTCGTTCACTATGATACTGACCGCAGCCCATAGTTTGCTCATCTTTAATACGATAGCACGATGTACTGTAGCGAAAGTCTTGTGTAAGGCAGAGTTTTGTTGGCTGGATGGACCGTGCAGGCTTTGTAGAGCGGACCACCCACCTGCCCTAGGGCAGTTAAAGCACTCTGCGCTGCCGCCACAAAAAGGAGAGGGATGCAGGAGCAGGCAACTGAGTCATCTATGAATTGCACCTCAAGAGAGGCAGAGAGCGATTGACAGGCGCCCAGCCGCTGAACTGGAAATCTGTGGCAAAGTGCTTTGTTTGCAATCCGGAGACTGCTGTAGTCCTGCTGGGTTATCACGCGGCAGGAGGAAGGTGCACAGTAAAAACTTGTTAAGGTAAAGTGATTGCAGGTCGTAGATTTACTTTACTCCCACTTATTATTGATTTTAAGTAGTTTCTTTTTTTGTTTGTTAGTTTGTAAACAGAAGTGAGATTCACAGTGCCTTCCCGCTGAATTCAGCAACACATCCATCAAAGACATCGAGTGGCTTGCTTTGCAAGGTTTTTTCATAGTCATTAACGCACAGTGATGCAGTCTTTGCACAGCTTCATTGTTGAAAACAAGAAATGACTAAGTGTAAAATATCTTTACATTTCACGCTCAGCCAAATATAATCACTTCAAACCTTTGCTCTCAAGTTTCTCATTGTGTTTGTGTGTTTGGAGTTTAATTGCTTTCTGCTATTAAATGAAACATTTATTGTCCGACAGTAAACATTGCACATCCCTTGCCTCTTCTGTGATGTTGCATCACTGCAACATAAAAAGGCCTGCACCACACAGCGGAGGTGGCATATTATGTGTTGTCTGGCAAAACAGAGACCATGTATGTAGAAAGATCACACATGGGCTTGAAAGAAAAACAGCATAATAGGCACCAAGTGAGGATTTCTATCTCTGCATTATATGATTTAATTCATCCCCCTTTTATGAGCTAAATTTGAGTAAGCAGATTCAAACTATCCAGGAAAATTAGATAGTTATATTGGTATAAACAGAGGATTCCTTTTTCCCTAGTCAAACTGGGCAAGTGTATTTAGAATTTCTGGTAATAACCTTTGTAGTAAGAATGTAGTGATATGGGAACATGTTTTATTTAAATGTCCATAACTATATTATTATTATTATTTTTAAATAATATCCGCATCTTGATTTATTTATTTTTTTAATTTACCATCATCGTCCTCTCATCTTCCTCCTCTGAGTCAGTAATGGCATCAATGTTTGATGAAATCTTCCAGCCCAAGACGTCCCTGGCTGGTTGTGCTTCTGCCTTCCAGATGAGGTCATGGGCTCTCCTTTTTGATGCGATTACATGCAGCTCTGCCCACTTAGAGATTGGACCTGCTTTTTCTTACCCGTCATGCTACAGTGCTTACGCGTGTCTTTGAAAGGGCACAACGCCGACAAGTCACACCTGACTGACGTTTCAAGAATTGAAATGCCTCTATTAAAACATATATTTTAGAAGATGCACTGTGTGTTACATGAGGGGGAAAAAAGAATACAGAAAAATGTGCTTTCCATGTACTTTTATGTACTTTTTAAGCAAAGTTCCCAATTTTACATGCCAATGTTTCATGGAAAGAAGCAGATGAACTTAAGATCAACCTACTTTATCATGCACACTGTAGCTGGACATTTTCCTCCCCCCCCCCAAAACTGATCACCCTCCATCGTATAAAGTCTTACTGTAAGACTTTAATCTCCCTGTTTTCTTCATGTTTATGGATTCTCTTCTAGTAAAGATGGTGAAGGAAAGAAGGGCTGCCATCCATCATGCAGACAGGGTGTATCTTCAGGGCAAGGCCTATTTTCAGCCAAGCTCACATGTGTCCCAATAATGGCACACAC
>JAVQJG010219823.1:0-10782 GCA_036024015.1 Craterocephalus amniculus
TCAAATTATGAAAGTTAAACCCCTTAGCCAAGAAAAAGCGTCACACAAAAGCTAAAAAAAATAGCCGCTATCGCTAACTAAGCTAGCCGGACGTGAAATCGGGTATAGTCCCTTTAAAAGTGCATTGCACAAACTGTAATACTAAATACTATAATTTTCTTTCCTCAACATCCTCTTACAATTGGCTGATGTGTACGATAAGCTGATCTCTATCTAATCCCTTACAAATAGGTAAATTACATATGTATGACGGAAACCAGGAAATGTAATATTGCAATGGTTTACAGTGGGTCCTGTTACTATGCCTCCAATTGATCATGAACCCTGGCTAATTGGCGACAGGGATATCCTAGAATACACTGTGCAATTTTCTCAGTCGTGCCTCGCAGGTTCGTCTCAGACTGCACGAATAGGTTGCAGGGTTCAAAAGTGCATCCTGCACGATTCATGTTCTCACACTGTACGATGTCTAGAAGCCCGGTGGTCGGATATGACTGGACTGCTCACACTGTGGATCCATAAAAAATAATGACTCTGCAACCAAGCACTAACTTTTGTGTGGGAAGAAACAAAAACATGGAATGCCTGAAAGCACTGTTTGTGTCAGTATGATGACAAACATGATGATGATGATAATTATGATGATGATGAGGCTATTGATGGTCAAATTTAGATAATTTTTTTAAACCACAGGGTTGTATCTCAAATAATAACGAGGTTAATAATTATTCTCACATGGAACTACAGAAGCAGGATTTTATGGAACTGCAACTACTCACGCTGCCATAGAATTAATATTCCAACACAAACATGCTCAGTGTGCTGTGCTGCTAAGAAGTCATGAAGCTAGAAGCAGTTGGAGGACGCAGACCTCACCACCTTAATTTATTTACTGACAGTGAGTGTGGGTGTTATTCTTACTTTTACTCCACTAAAGGTAAAATTATCCCGATCTCCCCTGAATATTTTTTTTTTAATTCTTGGATGCAGATAATTAACCGGATCACTCCAAAAATCTGACCACTTCTTTCCCATTTAGTTTCTGAAACTTAAAATTTTCAAAAATCAAATTCAAAATCTTACCAACTTTATTTGTTGGTAACAGTCACACAGAGAAATAAAGGAAAGTGAGGAGTCTGCCCAAAACATTTGGACTTTAATGAAGTGATCAGGGTGCTGTAGTGTTTACTGTCTGATGAATTAATAATGAAGCCTAATCTGGAATAAAGTCTGTAATACCTGCTGCTGAAGCTGAAGCTGTAAAAACAGTATTGTTTTTGGCCTCATAATGTGTTTAAATTCTTAATATTTCTTAAGAATAACTGCATGCACATTACTCTGCCGCTTTCTTGAGTGCGCACTCATCAAAATGGGAAAACCCCTGGTTGGGTTACCGAGTTCATAACCAGCTTATAGAACAAGATCCTGGGTGTCTGGTCAACCCTGGTAACAGAGAGAAATCCCTGGGATGTTAAAGCAGATCTGTGTAACTCTGGGTTTGTTTACCATGCAGTGTGCACCCCAAAGCTGTAGGGGGAGTTCCATAGCGAAAATAGGCAACAGACGAAAAATAATGTTGTTTGTAAAGCAGTTGTTGTTTGTAATGTTGTTGTAAAGCAGAGGCAACTTACGGTTTGTTTTGAACAGGCAATGGCAAGTCACCATAGCTTCAAAGGCATGTAGTAAACGTAATTATCAAAGCATCAAAGCAAAGTATTCGCTTGCCCACCCAAATAATCCGAATCAGGTGTTCCAACTTCCATGGCCACAGGTATATATAAGATTAAGCACCTACACATGCAGACTACTTTTACAAACATTTGTGAAAGAATGGGTCACTCAGCTCAATTAATTCCTCCATAAACTGATGGAGCAGGATCAGCGGATGCTGAGGCACATAGTGCAACAAGGTCACCAAATTTCTGCAGAGTCCTAATTCTACAGACCTTCAAACTTCATGTGGCCTTCAGATTAGCTCAAAAATCTTTGCCCAGAGAACTTCATGGAAAGGGTTTCCATGGCCGAGCAGCTGCACCCAAGTCGTACATTACGAAGTGCAATGCAAAGCATCAGATGCAGTGGTGTAATGAACGCCGCCACTGGAGTCTAGAGCATTGGAGACACATTCTGTGGAGTGACGAATTTCGGTGTTTGCCAGGAGAACGATACTTGTCAGACTGCATTGTGCTGAGTGTAAAGTTTCGTGGAGGAGGGAATATGGTGTGGGCTTATTTTTCAGGAGCTGGGCTTGGCCCCTTAGTCCCATTGAAAGGGACTTTAAATACTTAAGCATACTAAGACATTTTGGAGAACTCCAAGCTCCCAACTTTATGGGAACAGTTTGGAGCCCGGCTCTTTCATCATGACTGTGCACCAGTGCACAAAGTAGGTCCATAAAGACATGGATGACAGAGTCTGGTGTGGATGAGCTTGACTGGCCTGTAGAAAGATCTGACCTCAACCTGATACAACACCTTTGGGAGGAATAAGAGCAGAGATTGAGAGCCAGGCTTTCTCTTCCAACATCAGTGTGTGACCCCACAAATGCATTTACAGAAGAATGGTCAGATATTCTCATAAACACACTCTTAAACCTTGTGGACAGCTTTCCCAGAAACGTTGAAGCTGGTATAGCTGCAAAAGGTGGACAGACGTTATTGAAGCCTATTGATTAGAAATGGTAGTTTCTGTTCATATGCGAGTCAAGCCAGATGAGCGAATACTTTTGGCAATATAGTGTATGTATAACTGTCCAAACGGATTTGTGACCTGTCGTATAGCGGTAGTCTCGTGTATCGCAAGATTTCCAGACCAAAACATAAACGAGTTTCAATGGGCAAAACTGCAAGCACGGTTTCTGGTATGGGGAGACCCAATGGAGGAGGAAATACCAGCTTTTTCATCAGAACGGGTCAGTCAAGCAAAATAATTACTTTCAAGCAGCTTTATGACTATGAAAATGTTGCATGGAGGCTCTTTAACCCAGCTTCATAGTACAGGCCAAAGGTCCACCGTTGCGCTGCATTTATTGCTCTTCTCTAGAATTATATGGCCCATGCGCAATGTGATGTTTAGGCCAGTCAGCACATAGCCCTGCCCCAACAACTTCACGACATGTTTGATATCCTTGTGACCCACAATTTCTGATCGGAAGCTGGTCGTGAGGTGCTGATCGCAGCTCGTGATCTCACATAGACTGCACGAGGCACGACCCTAGATTGAGCAGAAATTCAGGCTGATCCATAAACCGTGACTAGAAAATTGCTACAAAATTGGCCAAAAATCGCACAGTGTATTCCAGAATTAATACAAGTGTTGTAAAAGAAATTCTGTATTTCATCTCTTTACATTCTTCTGTGAGCTAGAGGAGGACGAGGACGTCTCCTCAAGTTGGAAAAAACTTGATCAGTCATTTGTGGCAGAATAGGAGCTGTAAGCGCTCCCCGAATTCGTCTGCCGCGGCCTCCATAGTGTGGAACTCATCCAGGAAATGCCATGCGCTACTGTTGAAGCCGTAAAAATATACCAAATGATGTTGTTTCGAATAAATTATGTAGGCTACCCACTCAGGGCACTTGGATTACATTGGATACGCAGAATGGAGGAATATTACCAAGTTTTTCTGGTCTTTTATGGACCTTTTTGCTCGGGCTCCATTCAACATCACTGTATTGGAATTGATGGAGAACAGAAAGCTCCCCACATCTCTGGCTGCATGATAAATATAAAAAAAGTGTTTCAGTGTTGATCACTGAGGGTGATCAATGCTAGTAAAACACTGCCGCATGTTTATTGATAATAGTTGTGTAGTACATTACAAAAAATGACTGATACTCACTAAATACATTCACGTCAAAGTAACAAATCCAACTTGTGAGTTTAAAAACTGAAATGGTAGGATGAGAGAATCAGATCTACCTATGCCTCATAATACTGTCCTGAATTGCTTTGGTCATGTTTGAAGAACTTTGAGCTAATTGTCATATTAATGACAACCTGAAGCATTTCTTACGTTTTTTCAAAGAATGAGATTCCACCCACATAATTTTAGCAAATCATGTTCTAATTCAGAAAAAAAATAAAAAACTTTCCCCTTCTGTTACTGTGAATTCAGTATCACCTCAATGTTACATTTTAAAAATGGCTGATGTAGCCATGAGATATGTCAGCTGATGTGGTTTCTTTCTGATCCGCTGCAGCCCTATTCCTTGGTAAGAAGGAACAGGAGAGAGATAACACTGTCATGGCAGATTTTATATTTTGAATCATTTTAGCAGCAGTGAGCACTCCAGCGTAGTCAGCGAGCAGAAACCTCAGGGTGATTTTTAACAGTGACTTGACTCTTGAAGAGCAAGTGAAGAGTGGAGTTCTGTTTTCTGCAGCTGAGAAGCAAATCATACATCTGGCTGTTTTTCTCCTCTCTCTGGATCCTTTTTTATCTGCAATTTCAGTCTCAGCCACTTTAAAATGCCTGGATACTTCAACATATCATTTAAACTGAAGCATGGCGAACACATCACGAATCTGCAGTTAACATCTCTGCACTACTTGGAAGTTATTGATTTTAGGATTTGACTTATGAGAAAGAAAGCCCATTTCTACTGTTTGATCCTATTTGGCTTTTTTTATGGAATGGAGTTTTCATGGCATTGACCTGTAGTATTTAACTGTGCCTTCAGTTCTGTATCCCACAACGCAAATATTTCATTCCTGGTCTCCTGGTAAAAATGAGCTATTTTAATGTGACATAAAGAAAAAAACACTTAAAGATTTAGAGAGTGAAATAATCTGCCAGTGCTGTAAGATAATTACACTTGGTAGGATTTCCTGAAATATGAGAAAACATATAGACTTTAGACAAGGAAGAAACATCTTAAAAGAAGCGAATCATTCATTTCAAGATCCTTATTAAGTGAAAAAAAAATCTCAAAGCTAGAATGTCCATGCTTCTTTTCAACGTGTTAGTGAAGAGGTGACCTCTGGCAGAGCTAGATAATATATTCCGCAAGAGGATGATGACCCTGAAGAGGGCTGAGTGGCATAGGAAATAGTTGCTAGGGCAGAAGTGCAGTGGTCAACTCAACTGCTATAAGGCCAATGGTCGACCACCAGCCTATGGGAGACCTACACCGACGAGTACAGAAGGCAAGACCTAGGCCCCTTTAGGTTCCTGATTGATCGACCAATTCGGGGATCCAGAAAGGAGGGATCCCAAAGGTCTTTGGATGTTTGGAGCACATTGCCGTGGTTGCTCAGCTTGTCATGGAAGCTAGAAGAAGAAAGAGCCACTGAACCAACACCACATGCTAAAGAAGTTCAGAGACCTCATCCTGGCCAACTCTAACCTCACTCTAACCTCATTACTGGTCCCTCTTGGTCTGCAAAGTCTTCATTTCAGTAATGGGAGGCTTCAAGATAAGGGTCAGCAAGTTTCTCCTTCTTCTTCTGTGAAGCCTAAGCAGCATTTCTCTGTAAAGACAGAACAGCAAGCTGAGTCTCCCCATCAGCAGCCCAAGTGAGGAGTTCATGGGAGCTGCTTCAGTGTCGGGGGTTCAGATACCCAAAAGTTGCCCAGGCTGGGATCGAAATCAGGGGAGGATGTGAGTGGATTGTCGCTGAGGCTGCTGATCTCACAGAATCAAGGCTATGGCAAAGGGTGTTGGTGCATGGATGGCACAGGGTAGAGCTGGCTTAGGTAGCGTCAGATCATCTTGAGGATCAAAGAGGAGATCACTGATTCTAAAGGAAGTTTGAGCAGGAGTAAAGGAGAAGCGGCACAGCCACATGGTAAGGATGCAGCAGCAAGGAGCCTTGAGAAAATGGCAGCAAGCTGTGGAGCACAAGGTAACATGGACCGAGCTGTGGAAATCAGAACCCCATCAGATTAAATTCATGATAAATGCAGTCTACAACGTGAAAGTTTTTCTGGGGAAGCAGATAAAGTTTCTGGAAGTAGTTGCCAAGACAACATCAAGGTCAGACCTTGTCCTCACTTTGGTGACTTCCAAGCAAGTAATCCTCTTGGAGCTCACTATGCCATGGGGAGGATAATATTGAAGAGGCCCAAGGGAGAAAGAGGGCAAAGTAGTGGAGGAGTGCCGGGTAATATGCCAATCCATTGAACTGGGAAGCTGGGGTTTTGTGGGCCAAGAGCTTTGCAGGGCCTACAAAATGTTGGGCATCACACAAGGTAGTCAGTGAAGGGCCATCAAGTTGGCCACGACCCAGTCGAAGTGGCATTGAAACGGCTGTGGATGAGGAAGGGAGAGACCTGGCAAGTAGGATAATACTACTTGGGCACAAGCTCCAGCTGGTTCGCTTGGTGGAGGGGTAAGACTGTTGAAAGACACAAAACCCCCTATGATCCCAGGTTACAGTATATCACTGATGATGTGTCATGGGGTATCACACGGTAAATATTAGAACAGTTACCATCCATAGTACAAAACAAAAACACAAATAATGAGGTTGGTTTTATGTCAAATATGAATGCAACTGAGACTGAATAGTCTGAGGGAGAAGCTATACAATTGTTTACTTGGCTATGTTCAAAAACCTGTTTTACAATTCAAAACTTGAAAGACAAACAGAAAAAATAATTCAGACATTTTACTTGTTTTTCAACAAATAAATCCCAGGGTTTGCTGCAGAGAACTTTGGATGTGCAAACACAGGACTGGCGTGATGTAAACCATGGGGCTTTGGGCTTTGAAAGAATGGGACATTTATCACACAAAACTATAAAAGACCAGTGTGTTTGTTGCTGTAGTTTACGTTTCCCTAGGTGGAATTGCATAATGTAATGATGATCTCATACTGTACAATTCTATTAAAAGTTGCATGATAAAACAATCACATGGTATTTTTATTGTAGCTAATAAAAATATCATCAGTATTCCAACTGCAAGTCAATATCCTCACCAAAGAAAATACATAGAATGAAATAAATCTTCAGAAATGTTTATATAAGCAATTCAGGCAGCAATAGATATCCCACTTCCTGAATTTAATCTCTCAGACCATATTTTCCTGCCTCTGCTGTAAACTCACCATCATCAGATTAAAAGGATCAAACCATCAGTGAAAATTGTTTTTTGTGGATATTAGAAGCTTCAGCTGCTCTACAGCACCTTTTTTTCAAAGAGATCAGAGTTACAAAGTCCAAGAGATGGTACCACTTAGAAGGGCAGCGAAAAAGCTTGATTGAGCTGAAGCTCCAGAACCAAAACAACCTACCTTCACATCAGATTATAAGGAGGTATGAGCACTACCAAAGCACAAGTGTAAAGCAGAGAGAAAGCAAAGAAATTCAACTCTTTAGTATTGGAGTTCTAAAAAAAGAAATGAATAATAATAATATGATGATAATGAAATAAACATGGATGATCATGATTGGGATGTTTGTAATGATGGCTATGGTGAAGAAGATGATGATGTGTATGAGGAAGGTTATCATAATTATGGTTGCACCAATATCAATTTTTTTCACACAAGGTACAAGTACTTATATTTCATTTTTTGCCTATACTGAGTACAAACATGAGTACAAATAAATCCCATTATTGTTCACTGGTAAGAAGCATGGGCCAGAATGTCAGATGGATGACTGACATGTTAATTGTGTGATAAATCAAATGGGTCATCCTGAGCATGTTAATTCCACAGATCCATCTCTTTTTATTAATGCATTAATTATGACAACCCTATTTTTTCATGTTGGTACTCAATGAAATGCGTTATTTAAACTAAATAAAAAAAACTAAATAAACTTGGCTGGACTTTGTCAAACTGTTCAAGAGGAGATAGCCTTTTGCTCCACTTGATACATGGTTTTTCCTTTAACCAAACCTCATCTAGTAATAGTTACATGAACATGAACAGTACAGTAATTCTTTGCTAAACAACTCTTGAGGGATGGAGTGTGTGTCTAAGACCTTGTTTTACCAACATGTCCAGAAACCCTGAACCTGCCATCCCTTGTATTGGAGATTAACCCTGTTGAATCTTGGAAACTTTGACACTGTTTGACAACATGGTAATTACTGCTGACATTTTACACTGCTGAAAATGTGTTTCTGGAGCTGCTGGAAATACCTCAACATGACATCACACTATCTGTTCAGGCTGTTTTCTCAAAAAATTTAGCTACATACAGAAAACCCAGAACCAGTGAATGAGGTCTGTTTAATAAAGTCAGAAGCTTCTTTCTCTGCACTAAAAAAAGTGGCCATTAGTGCTGCTGTCACTTGATTCAAATTGCAAAAAATTAGAAACGATAAGAAGCATGCTGTCGTCATCATCAAAGTACGTCATCAGGTACTTCCACAAGATTATCTCTGTGGTCAAAACACACAACCTTTCTGCAGAACATCCAGCTCATAGACTTTAAAAGATCAATGGGAATGTGAGTCTGTGAAATTCAAGTACAGTTTTACCCCTGCAGTGAGCAGTCTCTGAGAAAAGACAGCAAGCTAGACAGTGATGGATATAGATTTCGAAGAGTATTTTTTTATCTCAAAGCCATTCTATGTCTCGGTGCATGTGTAGGATGACAAGCAAGAGACAAGTAGATGCTTCGATTAGATTAGGGCAAACCTTTCTTGCAGAGGAAATCTTTAAGATGCTCCAAGCTTTCGGTGGGAGAGCTGCATGCTTCCTGTGCACAAATATTGTGATATTTAGATCTCAAACTGGAGAAGACTTTCTGCCAAAATCAATTAAACTGCTCTGTCGATTGAAATTTCCACATGAAGCAAATGAGAATATCTGAAAGTACAGCTTCAGTTACCATAAAACATACTGTCTACATACTGTATGGTAAATAAACAAATACAAAACAATTAATACATTTACAGATCAGCACTTTGCAAGCAGTATGTAAAGACAAAGTACTAAAACTGAACTACCGTAACAGATCGCTGGAAATGGCTATGTTTGAGTGTGTGCTCTTCCCTGATCCTCCATTAAAGTCTCTTTTCACTGAAACACTTTTATAAAAGAATCAAATACAAACAAGCCTCTTGGAGCAGAGAGGTCTAAACGTGCTTTTCAGTCCACTGACTGCTTATTTTCAATGTCGTTTTTATCTGTTTCAGTGCTATATCGCTGGCATAGAGAGAAAAAGGGCAGTCTCAAACCTGTTCTTACTTTCATCAACAAGACAAAAGCTATCTTTCTGCACTGAAAAAGAACATTTAATGCTGTATTAACTGTTTTCAGGCAAAACAGAAGCACAACCACAAGCCTGGAATAGTGCATCAACGGCACAGTAAGGTCACAACAGATACTCATGACCACATGAGCAGCTCTTTGGCTGATAAGAAAAAACATCATTTATATTCCATTTTGCATGCTTTGTTCATCATAACAAAATGTAATCGTATTCAAACAACTAACATGCCCGCTACAAGGATTTTTATTGATAGAAGACATATAAGTGGGTTTATTGTAATTTGTTTGAAAAGGTGGGTTTTCAGCATCCTCTCCCTATTTAAGTGGATAACTGATTATACCGTGTGAAGGCTGAGCAGCTAAGCATTTAGAGGCATTGAAGCGTGTTGGCTGTGTTTGGTATGAAGAAGATGCACCAGAATTCTAAACTGGGGCGAGCAGCAGCAGGAGGCCGATGAGGCCGATGTGGCAAATGGAAAAGAGGAGGAAGAACATTGAGAAGTTTAAAATTCTACGGCAGCCTGCAGCAAACACAAACCAACATGCCCAAACTGGTATTTACTTCCTTTGTTTAGTTTTTAAAAGCTACAACTCTTTGCTGATTTGGATTGTGTTGTTGTGTTTAGGTTAAAGGCTGGTGCTGCTGATATGCAGTCCACCTCTTTGTTTTTCAGAATCTGTGAAAGTGATTGTACAGCTGCAAGTGAACACTTATTGTTTACACAAAGTTCAATGCTGTCCGTGAAATGGTTGGTTTGTCAATCCAACTGCGTGAAATGACACCTACGCTGGTCCAGACTGAAAAACACAGCATTTTTAAAATGAAACCTCTAAAATAGTTTGATATTTTTCCACTTATTTCCTTTGTTGCTCTTTTAGTCACACAGTGATACTATGCTAACTTAATGCTTAGTCTTGTGATGTTGGCTATCATATTTGATACATAACACATTTTTAAGTGGAAGATTTGTATGTTCAAGTACTTTTCTTCTTAAAATCTTCCACTGTCTTTTGAGGAGGATACTGTAACTGTTAAAATTTCTGGCAGAGAGACAGTAGTGAGTGGACTGCAGAACAAAATGAATTGTCCTACATTAACCAAATGATGAAGTTTTTTTCTCTGTCAAGACCAGTTTTGTTTGAGTGCAGTGTGAACGTTATCTTGGTTCAAAAGAAAGTTGCATCCTCAACTGAACCGAGTCCGAGTAAAGTCTTGCAGACCATCCAGATGTGAATGCACTCGTAGGCCCAAACTCAGTTCTCCCCCTTAGCCTTTCCCTGACATTTTGCACATTCGTGAGAGATGAAGGGGTGTCTCGATTCACGCAGGAAATAATGATGGCGCCAAAAGACTCGTACAAAAAAGTTGACTTTTCATAAATAATGTCTCAAATGTTTAACTGTTATTCACATCTTTACAATAAGTTAGATGATTACCCATGATGGCAAAATGACCCATTTAACTACCCTATGCATGTTTCAGGAATAAAAGTACACTGTAACAAATTTCTGTAAATTTACGGTGAATTTACAACAGTAATTTACTGTTTTTTACAATAATTGTAAAATACTGTTAAATATTCATCCCCACATGTCAATTAACAGTTAATG
>JAVQJG010219827.1:0-12920 GCA_036024015.1 Craterocephalus amniculus
GCCAGAGGAAAAACTGAAAACTGCTTGAGAACTTTAGGGTGCAATCAGACAGAGGAGATGTTTTAGACTAACGCATATAGTTAATCTTTGAGAGATACAAAGAGGAACTTTTACAAGGCATTCCATAAGCTGCTGACTTCTGGCTGTTTATATAGTTAGAGACTGAAAATGATATTCTGGAAGAATCCTGAAGAAGACTTGTTTTATCATCAGTGTGTTTGCACAGTTTGTCAGAGGCGTGAGCTACAAATGGGACTCAAAGATGCTTCTTCTCTCCATGTTTGACTGGGACTCCCTTACCCAGCATGTGAATGAGACCCTGATGCTTCTGGTTAGCAGGTTTCAACCATTTACATTTCACGTATATAGAGGTATATTCCGCAAAAGTTCTTGTAAAGCCTTAGGTTTTTTCTGAGCGGAGTGATGATTTGCTGGTTTTAATTACTCCATTTTATCCCATTTTTCCTTTTATAAAAACACTTTAATTCTTTTGTCATACTTTGCCTTAAACTGAGCGCTCCTGAGGAAATTTTCATAATGATAAAAAATGCTTCTTTTTCTTCTGTAACACTTTTTTCCCCAATTTTTTCCACGAGTAGAGAAAAAAAACACTTTTCATACTATATAAATAAACTTGCCTTGTAATGTAGAAGGGGTTCACATCTTGGTTTTATAAGCATATGCTACTAAAATTTTGGCAATGTAAAGCAAAATGCTGAAAGAAGGAACAAAAGAATCTGAGGCTTATAGCGGAGGAGTGGCAGATCCAGATGGAAGGCACCTCACTTCATTTCTCACCCACACACACAAAAAAAATAAAAATCAGGAGCAGGCACCACCAGGAATCCACCACCTGTTGCAGAAAAAAGACAAAATCATTTTAATAAAACCAAAAGTTACCACATCATAATAACTCACTTGATGATTAAATGCCTCCCAAACCTGGAACACCAGAAGCCATGAAGTGTGTTTAGGAGAGTTCAGATTGGAACCCCCACCTACCCCAGTTAAAGTGTGCTACATCCTAATTGGGTGATTACACACAGGTGTAGCAGAGGTTGGAGGGGTGCAGGATTTCCCACAATGCTGTGTGCCTGCTAAAACCAGTGGTGTCACATCTATAATGTCTTTTGCTACTAATAATAAATCTGCACAGAAATTATGTAAAATGTGTTTAAGATTTATCCAGTCTCACTGTGATCCCATAACAGCTGAACATACATCCATATCTAATCCACGGTGGATTTAAATGACTAATTATTTACTATCGACAAACAAATAACTATATCCCAACAGTGACACCAGTGAGGATTAATTAGACAGAATCCTGGAAAGCTATTAATTGTTTTTTAAGGACACAGTTCCTGTAATTAACGCCTGGATCGACGACAGTAAAATGTATTTTAAAGGTTCCTATGGCGGCTTCGCATCAACAAACATTGGAGCTACAAAGTAAACAAGAACTGCAGATAAACATGAATTTTAGCCATGAACAGCAGCTCAGACATTTAGTCTTTCAGACTGAAAAGATTCAATATTTTTCTCCCACCTCTTCAAATGTGTAAAGTGATGGGCAATCATGAGGATTACTGTGATTTAGCGGTGTCACGCCACACCTGAAGGCCGCTGTATCTCTCACACACATGCTAACAGTATTGTCACCAGTGCAGAAAGCTGTTGCTTTTGTTCAAATTACAAAAAGGCAGAGATGAAAAACAAAAAGAAAAACCTCTCTCTCTCTCTCCTTCCCACACACGACTCGGCTCACAAAATAAACTGAGAGGCTCATTTACGCACTGACTCTTAGCTTTCCCTAAATGGGGAGAAAAGCATGTTTTCTCTCAACATCTCTCAACATTTCAAAATTATAAAACATCTTTTGTGGAAACATTTTACTTGATAATGAAGAAAAGACTAAATTGGACGACACTTAACACTTTTTCTTTAGGTTTTTTAAAAGAAATGACTTAATGTAGCTGAAGAGCCACAAATCTGGGCTGCAATCACATTTGCACACATTGTAATGGAATATAGGTGCACCATGATGAAAGCTACAGGCTGAAATACACACATGAAAGGATTTTTCTTTAAGCTTTTCAACAAACACTACTATGATTACATCAGTGATCATGTTCATTCAGCTGGAAGGCTCATTCCATTGTTCTACCCCTATTCCCTTCAAAAAAGGCTTGATCCACTTAATATGTGAACATGTTTAGTTGACCTGATTGGACATTTAACAGTTTGACTTACTTTTTATAAAGCCCCCAACAATACAAGCCTTTCCTGATAGAATAAAATGGAGCAAAAACTTGATAAATTTAAGCATTACTGCAATGCTGTTTTAAAATATTGAGTTATTTATTACCCAACTTAGCCCCCAGACTGAAACGTCTAATGAATTCAAATCCAAAAAGCACTAAAATAAATAATTAGCCTCTAATTGTAGGTGGACATGTGTAACAGCGTACCAATGTAATGGCAACCATAATTATGACTGGCAGTGTTCAGGGAAAACAAATGCCCTAGAGACTGTGATTAACAAGTGACATTTGGAGGAAACACATGAGCAGAAAACCTACCTGGTTTAAAAAGTAAAAAAAAAAAGTGCTCATTTCAGGGAGATCAATATTCTTGTCTACAGTGGGGAACATGTTAAATAATAATAACCCAAGTTTATGTTTTCAACATTGAATGAAAAAAAAGAGAAAAAAAAAAGAAGCTTTCTGCGTCATCTGCTTACTGGAATTACTGAATCATTACATTCAGGCAGCTTGTGGACACACACCCAAACATTGCAAACGCATCTTTCAAACTTGACTGCACTGATTTCCTTGCAGGCTGTCAGAGTTAATCTCCAGGTGTTTCTCACTGCTTCTTTTTACACAATGTCAAAGTACCACTTGTGGGGTTTTTTTTCTTTTTTTTTTTTTTTTTATGTTTTTTGTTTTAAACTGAGACCTTCAGGATCTCTCCTGTGAAAAGCAAATGCATCACCAAGACTTTGCAAACACTCAGACATAGCAGTATCTTACTTTTTTTATATTTATATTTAAAAAATCAAATGTCCTACATCCTCTGTCCATTCTTTTGTGCTTCTCTTTGTAAATGTCTGAAACTGAACTCTATCAAGAGTCAAAACTAAAATGCAACAGGACAATCAGATCATTTGTGCAGTTTCCAGCGCAGTTACTGTCAGATGCATGATAACATTTAAAGCAGCCACATATCTGAATAGGTTGAGGCGATGTTAAGATACCAAATTTCTTAGTAATAAAACCACCATTTGTATTCTTCAAACACTAAATATGACCTCAGTTTTCTTATTTAATATGACTTTAAATGATCATTTAGTCTGATTGCGGCACAGATAAACAATGTGTAACAACAAAAATTAAAAGATTAAACTCCAATTCAGCAGAAGACTAATTAAAGTTTAATTATTCCCCTTCATGTCATTTAAGTGGCACATATCTCTGATGCATTGTGATGGCATAGCCATTTCTGAGCATTTCGCCTAGGGCTTGCTTGTTGTGGCACTTGCATAGTACAGAAGACTATTTAGAAAAATCTTAGTTCACTTTATGAATGATAAATAAGTGTGAAAGCATAATATGCACACAGGATTTTAGCCATACAGTCAGCAATGTGTTTTAACTAGCTACTATTTTAGCTCACATTTGATAATATACCAACATGAGCTAATACGTAAACTACTGTGAAATAGCCAATATGCTCACAGTCAACATAATTTTGGTGGTATATTCTAAAGCTTATATGCTAATAAGTTGATACTTATTACAATAGCGACATAGTCAATATGCTACTGTTAGCCAATGTACTCACATTAGCCCAAGCTTAAAATAAATCTAAAGCTCACATTAATGCTGATGTAAGTTAATACGGTACAGCATAAGCTGCACAATTACAAAATAATTTCAAGTTATATGTTTTCCCATGTTTGATTTAGCTTAACTTCAACTGTTAGCTTGATTTATGCAAGCAAGTGTGCAAACGTGAGCTTGTTTTAGCTTAGCATGTATCGCATAACCTAATGCTCTAATTATGTATTTCAGCTAATTTATGCTAATATACTAGTTGTAGCATATGGAGATGCTCACAGTTAGATCATTTCAAGGTACTTTTTTTTTTTTTGCCACGTCTTTCGTGTTTTAGCTGAACATGTTAGCGTGATTCAGTAAAAATTAATACTATAGGCTTGTGTGCCAGAAGAATCAGCTTTGAGATTAGCATGAAGGTTATAAAATGTTTTTTCCTGTTTCTTGCTGTAGTGTTTGCTATAGTGTTTATGTAAATGTTGAATATATTTACAGAGAATAATAATCAGCTGTATGCAGTGAAGGAGTAAAACCTGAAACAGATGAGAGCTGTGTATCTTCCTTGTCTGTTTAGAAATAACAGTCTGCCAGCTAAACCTCAAATCTAAGCCCTTACATGCGTATCCCCCAATTTCAGAACATAATGCTAGTAATTAGTAATGGATGCTCCTCGGTGTTTTAAATTTGGCTCATTCCAGACTTCATTTGATCCTGTTCCACTGCTGAGATGAGCATCTGTTAACCTGCTTTGCCTCTGCAGGGTTTCCACTGATGAGAAGGTACTCACCAATCGATTTCCCAGCATTCACTCTGAGCCTCTGATTAGCAGCAGCACCCCACCACCATTAAATTTTTTTTTTTCTTTTACTGTAACTCCCTCCTAATTTTACCTCTAACAAATTACTGAATCTCATCTAAATATGAAGTCAAATTTGCTTTGTTTGCCATTTCTAAAGTTATGGCTTATACTTTGCTTTCAATCACCAATAATTCATGAATACCCAAAATATACAAAACCACACGGAAACTTTAGCCCGGTGATGGTGCAGCGTTTGCACCAAACCCCTAACCCTGTATTATTCATTCAGTGGGAATTATAGATTCCGGAATCTTGGAAATAATTTGCCTTATTTGGTGGGATAATGTTTCCATACCTGATCTTTTCCGGCATGAACACAACCTAACGCTAGTGATGGTCCCCAGATACAGAACACTTTCGATTAATCTTAAATACATTTTCAGTACACCAATGTAAGTGCAAACAGTGCAAATACTTTTTTTTTTGTGGTGGCAAAACTTGGACATCACCATCACCAGATTCACCCAGATTTTTCCCAAATGTCTCACATTTCACATAATTTCTTTGCTTTCACTCCAGTTTCCTTTTTCTCAAGATTTTACCCATGTGATGTGTACCCAATGTAGTTTGTGTTTTATAAATCCCAAAAGTTGACTATAATTGGGACATTAGGATTAGGATGTCCCAGGAGACATCTTAATCAGTTGCTGGAACCCCCTCAGCTGATTCTTTTGAATAAAGACAATCAGTCAAAAGCTCTTCACCTGATTTCTCAAGCTTAGCCCGTACACTGTCTGATGATAGCTCCCTACAGCCATGATCTTACTTCTCACTCCACCCATATCTCATGAGCATAGGTGAGGATTGGAAACTTTATTAACCAGTGAATCCAAAGCTTTGCTTTTCAGCTCAGGCCTCCCTCTTTACTTCAATGGTCTGGTGAAGCACCTTCATGCTCCATCCTACCAAAACTGGTAAACAAGAATCCAAGATATGTACACGCTTTCTTCTGAAATACAGAGCAGCTAAAAGGTAAAAGGTAATTTTCATTACAGTCTGTCAATTTTCTCTCCCTTGTGGATCTAATTTATTTGGTTCTCAACTTTATGTTTCATACCAAGCTTCAGCCTCCAGCCACCATCTTTTGATCATTGTCGTACTGAAGTGATAATGACACTTTGGGAGTTGTAGCAGTTCATAATCTTCCTCACATTTGTCTCTGCTTTTCCTCATCTTGACAGTATAAATCTGCTTTCCGTTCTGAGCTCTGTTGCTTTTAATTGTCAGGTGATTGCCTGATAGAAAAACAAACAGTAAGATGGTTCCACAGCATCAAATTAAAGGTTAGTCATCTCATTAGTCTACATGTCAAGGCTTCTCTCTACCCGCGGTACTCTTGTTTCTCTGCATGCTGCAGTGTTTGCCAGAACGACTCAAATACTGCAGAAAATAAGCAGAATGTCCTTGATTCCCAGGTTCTTGTGTATCGCTCTCCCTTCTGTATGCCTTCAAACACTCCTTATCCTTATCTTGACTCACACCCACAGACTGGAGAGTCGGGCAGTGCATGCAGTTCCACATTAGCACATTGTCCTCCTTAGATGTCTTCCCTCCAGTGAGCCCCCCAATGAGTAAATTTGCTACGTTGAAGAAGTGAGAGCATCTGTTTTTCAGCAATGAATCAACTCAAGTTTGCCAGGATTGACTCTCCCTCAAAGGGTTTGTTTATCAAGGATAAACTTTATCTCCTATGAATTATCAAGAGTCAAAACATTCTTTGGCTGCAAGCCTGTCACAAAGCAGTGCTCTAGGGGAGTAGATAGAAAACTTCACATTTTGTGTGGTGAGTTTTTTGGGGGGAGGAAGGGGGAGCTGTACACAAAGTTGTATTTAAATAAAATGTTCCTTTTCTTCTTATTGACCACAGGGTCTGGAGCAGTGCTGCTCAACTGGGGCAGCCACCTAAACAGAGACCATCAGAGGGGGCGAGTAATTCATTTGTCTATTTTTTAATTATTGATCAATCGGTCAGGAGAAACTATTTCGCTTAGAAACACCAACAAGGACCCAAAGTTAGTATCTGTATACTGGAACTCAAAATAACCTGGACCACCTCGAGTCATTGCCAACTGTACAGTCAAAAAGGCATAGACCTTTCACCCAGAGCATCAGTTTTCATTATTTTTAAATCATTGACATTCTGAAAGGCATTTGTGGTTTTGATTGTGCTTTATTTGCTCTGTAGAGGCTTTTAGATGAGTTTTCTCCCGACTTTTTGGTTTGGTACATGCTAATATGCCTGTACTGCAGGCATCGGGATTCAGCGAGATCGTCTGCAATCCATAGCGGGATTTGTCGGCCCGTGTTAAGCTTGTTGGGCGGAGTTGGAGCCCCTGTCCAAAGACATGCATGTTAGGTTAATTGGACTCTGTAAATTCTCCCTAGGAGTGTGTGTGAGTGGTTGTCTGTCTGGGACTGGGACTGGGAACCTGTGCAAGGCGTACCCCGTCTTTCGCCTGATAAACACTGGCATAGGCTCCAGCCGACCCGCAACCCTGACTGGATTAATCTGTACAAAAAAGTGAATGTGTGTGTCTATACATGCATTTAACTGTATGTAAAGTCTCTATTTTTTTATAGACTTCAGGATTGTGTGATTAAACTACTTTCCCCTTGAGGCTTTATCCTGTAATTTTGCAGTTATAGCAGGAAAAGTAATCAAATTACAAATTCAGCAGGATGGGAAAATAAATGTAATTCCACTGCTTACAGACTTGACTGAGCAATGAATTATTAAGCTGAAGAAAGAAGCACCTGCACAATCAATTCTGAGAAAAACGCTTTCTAATTCGAGGCTTTCAGTCAGAAACCTTCATCAAAGCATGCCGATTTGGCAAACAAAAAGGTTGATTAGCCAAAATGCAAAGCACTCAGTTTCGAATAGTTTTCTTACATCCAAACAGCAGTGCTGGATTGACTTGCTGGTTAGGTTAAAAACACTTTCCTCCCTTGACCCTATGATAGCAATGAAGAGAAGAAACTCTTTCAAGGCATACGACCTCAGCGGATACATGAAGATGAATCTGCTCTACATGGAGGAGATGGGATGTAAGTGGTTATTAAAATGACAGACTACAGTATTGTTCATGCGGCTCCATCTAATAGAGCTTTTATATTCTTTAATTCTTTAAGTAGGCAGGTAGAAGCTTAGATTTATCAAAAGCACATTTCAACAGTTAAATAGAGGGAGATGTTGAATCTAGAGAGTGCAGACCTCTGACTAGTCATTGTGCAACTAGGAGTCATACACTGACCTAGACTAAACTTTTCTGTATAGGTGGATTTCAATAACAGTCACAACAAGACTCCAACTCTGTCCATTACTTTTGGAGTTATATTGCAAACAGGCAGATAGATGTTGTGTGTGATAACATTATCCTTCATTAACTATGCCACTACATGTACTGCTGACTATACATGAGCACGTTGTCCTAAGGAAAACACTTATTATGGGCTTGATGCCATTGATGAATAGTTATGTTAACCCTTGTAATGTGTCTGAAAGCCGCCCACATCTTTAGTGTTTGTGGGCAAAATAAGACTCAAATTTGCCCCTTTTGAGAGTCCAAAACAATAGTAACAGCATGTCTGAAAAGCCACCTCATGAGATCATTAAAACGTTTTACCTATGTTTGAGAGGCTTTTTGAAATGTATGTCTTTCTATTACCGGGGTTTTAATGCGATACTCAGGTTTTGGGCAGCAAAAAAATAGCTTGGGATCCTATTTGTGCGCTTCTTGTATGTTTGTGACATATTTGTGTTGAAATTTCAGGCATATTTCTTCTTCAATTCCTTTGCTGCCGAAATTCTGTCACTTGTATTGTCCAAATCAGGTTGGAAGAGCATTCATATCCGAAACCGGTGAATTCCCTGTTTCTCTTTTCTTGTTGTTTCTTTGCTTTGGCATACAGTAGAGTCAAAAAGAAGATTGGAGCAAGAAAAAGAAAGGGGAAAAAGAAGGAAAATGCAGAGTCAGAGATAAGAGGAAAAGCAAAGATGCTAGAAAATTGCAAGAAAACTGCATTTTGTCTCCGGGGGATGTTGGGAGTCTGAGGCATCTCAGTCTCTTTGAAGATAAGCCAACGGGAATCTGTGGCAAAAAAAGGAAGGGGAGATTCCATTTCACCTTCCTGCTCTCATCTCCATGCTATAAAAGCTCTTTGTAGGAGAAACATAAACTATTAAAGCAGCATTTAACTTGGATTAATTGTAACATTGTGCCATTAGGTACTATTGAGTCAAGCTTTAAAACAGGTGAGAGCTGCAGAGGTACCTTTTTAAGTGTCTCTGGAAACTGTTTGCTTTGTCATCTAACTTTTCTCTATCTGAAATCAAAACAAGGATTACAGCCAAACAATAACAGCACTCCTCACAAAATATACTTCTTTAAATCCGACGTATCCTTACTGCTGTCAAAAGCAGCCAACATTTCTGCCCTTTATGCCAGAAAAATCTCAGTAGGAAACTGCATATTATACAAAACAGGGCAGTGGATACATCATAAAAAACGTTTGAAAATCACAGACTCTATATGCCCAGCTATAGCAGACTGGCTGTGTCAAAGCTGTTTGATACAAGCAGACACGTCCCTGCAAATTAGGACAAATATTTGCAGGAATGGATGTGTCATTTTGCCACAAAGGCTCCATTTGATTTGATCACATTTAATTAGACATGATGTGTTTGCCGTGGTGCCTTTGCCTCACACACAAACATGTGACAATTAACTCCTAATCAATAGCAAAACTGTCATAAAGAGGAGGAGAAAACCTGGATAAATGACGCCTCCTCCAGAACTAAAGCAAGATAAATTAAATCTTTGATGGATCCCTCAAAAAAAGAAAAAAAAGGAAGCAACATAGGCCATACGGATAGAGGTAATATTTTCATATGATGTGAAGTCTATGGTGATTGGGTAGATTCTTCCTGCCAGGTTAGAATTATTTTGGGAACAATTCTACACCACTGATACTCAATTCAGTCCTACGAGGGCCTTGGTGTATTCACACACCTGAATCAAATTAAATGGATGTAACAGCCAATCAATGTCTGCACAATGACTCAGTAATATGAGTCAGGTGTGTTGGAGCAGGGACACATAGCAAACATGAGAACATGGGGAAACCTGCTTGCAACCCTAGTTTGACCGAATTGAGTATCTCATTGATGGTAGAGTCTTTAAAAAGTTTGTGGTAGTAGTTTCCATGTTTAAATATGCACCAGTCTGTCCACAAGGGAGGGAAAATGAGCCAAAAAGTATGGAGACATCATGGTGTGTACTGTAAACCATATAAACCATTTTGTGCATAACTGTATGCTTGCAAATTTAAGTTCAAATGCACTTACAAATACCTAAAACTACACACACAATATAAAAGTGAACCAACTTTAAAATTGGAAACCAATTTTCATTTTTATAGATTGGGGCAAACTTTTAGCGCTGGATTGTTCTTTAAAGAGCCTAAAAAGCAGACAAAGGGCTGTAAGACTATATCTGATGTAGGAGTACCAGCTCAGATAATATTTTTTGGAAAAAGGTGAGAACAGCTCAGCTCTTTTTGCTGTGCAAAGTAATCTATAGTATTAAATCCTACACATTCACTTAACTTGTGTTCTTTTGAACCCACTTTTGTTCAAATACTCCACTTTTTTCCTATTCCTGATGTGCACAAGAGGCCAGAAATGTTTTGATGTTGCGGACTTGAGAAAGTGAATGTCTGTAACATCCATAGCAGACTCTGTCTGGAATCACTAAAAATATCCAGAATTGATAAAATTACAATTTTGTCCTACTTTGCTTCTTTTTTTAGAATGAAAACTCAGGGACATGTTTTCAACAAAAAGGGTCTTTATGACAAACCTCCTCCTACTGGATAATTACTACATGGGAACCAAGTTATTTAACCCCAAATCCTCATTTCTTAGACATGTAGAAAAAGACATTCCATCATAGAAGATCTCAAATCATTGGCACCAAGTAGAAAACACACACAAGAAGATGCAGAAACTCCTAAAACTGGGTTAAAAACTGTCCAACGATGTGTTAGAAACTGAGGGGAACTGTCCAAGAAGAAATGTGGTCAGAAAAAATCTGAATGATGGTGATCAGTAAAGGTTTGGTAAAATCAAATTCACAAAAAACAACAGTAGAGCTCAGGACTATGTTCAATTGTGAAAGCGACATTTCTACATTAATAATGTGAAGACAACTCTAGAGGATTGGGACTGAACAGCAAACTCTAGAGGATTGGGACTGAACAGCACAAAAAAAACTACCAATGCGCATAAAGGCTGGACTCTGGAAGACGCTTAGAAAGCAGGAAAGCAGATATTTGTTTTTGCCATGCACTTCAGTAGTTACCAGCCCTGGACAGCCTCTTCAGTTTGTAAACAAACTTTCGGCCCATCAAGAAATTCATATTACTTACTCTGAAGGACGTTTTCCGTCAGGGTCTCTCTGAAAACTTACTCCACATGTACATGAACCGTGTGCAAATATGCTGTTATGGAACATTTTCAGCTCATCCACATGTGAAAAACATGTGGATCCCAGGTGGGTTCAAAGCTATATGCTTGCATGTTGCTGTATGTTTGCGACCACATGGGATCTTTTGGGGATCTTTGTCACATGTGCATCACATGAAAATGTTCCAAACCCACGTTTGCACATGAGGCCACATTTTGTGACCACATGTGAATCTCGTGTGGTTGAAACATGTAAACCAGATGAATCAACCATGTGATTCCCATGTGATTTACATGTAAACCTTCTCATACAGTATGGACCCCATGAAAACATTTCAACACATGACTGTGAACCATAAATGATTCACATGTAAACCACATGTCAACTATATGCAATATACAATAAACAAGAGTTTTTCAGTTGTTGATCGCATGAAGATGCTACGTAGCAATATGCCACATGTTTGCACATATGGTTCACATGGCATTCACATGTGAAATTCATGGGTCTGCAACTACACAGAGGCAATATCCATCTGCTTGATGTTCATTAGGTGCCTGCTTATAGCCTGACCAAAGTTTAAGAGCATTTAGCTTTTTAAAGAAATGAAAGTAAATGGATGAAATTCTTATTTCAACAAAACCGGGCACTCTGGAGGAGTCATTGCTTCAAAGCAGTATTTTCCACCAGTTAAGGGCAGAGAAATAACTATGGCTCTAACTCTGACAACTCCTGGGTCATTTAAGGGAAACGCATGCTGGGTCGAGGTGGTTTCTCTCCAGAAGCCTGTCCCCGCTGGCTTTGCAGCTGAACTCGGCTGCAGGATGAGATCAGCCTCTCCCTGCTCTTTTAGCTTGCTTCTGCACAAGGTCACAGATGCACATCAATCCATGTACAGTTAGGAAGAATGCACTAGAGATGCTGGTAGACAGAAAATAATGTTGCTTGGAAAAAACTAGGGCAAAGAAAAGATAGAAACAAAAAGTCAAGACAACAGACCGCAAAGGATATTTGACCCAAACGTGTAATTATGACATTCACATTCAAAAGTTATTGATCGACTTTTGTGAGCAAAAACTTACCCATTAACTTTTTAGAAAATATCCTTATTAGCTTCATACATTTGATTTAACTATAATTTGATGAAAATCAGTTGGATATAATTCGTTTTTTCATGTAGTATCAATCCCTTCCACTGGTGACCATTAGTGTCCTTTGACTTCCAGCAAAACTACAAAATTTAAGTTCACCTTCATTACAGTTTCAAACTTCTCATTCTGTAATGTCAGCATTTAATTTGGTGGCAAAGTGGTGATATTTGACATTTTTACTTAATTCCACCAGATTCAACTGGTTTCCCATCATAGGCAGATGCAGGAAGTCCTGGTATTTTTCCCAGGTATATGATGAGGATGTGTCTGACATCACATCAAAAATACAAATGGAATCAGTTTTTTTGGTAGTCTTTTACATGTATAAATGTAGTATATATGTTATATAGAGTCGTATGCAAAAGTTTGGGCACCCCTGATCATTTTCAAGATATTTCTTTATAAATCACTGGTTCTTTGGATCATCAATTTCAGTTAAATATATCATATAGCAGACAAACACAGCGATATTGGAGAAGTGAAAAGAAGTTTATTAGATTTACAGAAAGTGTGCAATAATTAATTAAACAAATAATGGCAGGTGCATAAATTTGGGCACCCCAACAGAAACATGTCATCAATATTTAGTAGATCCTCCTTTTGC
>JAVQJG010219829.1:0-12439 GCA_036024015.1 Craterocephalus amniculus
AGTATGTGGTAAAAGCGGTAATTTCATTACAATTAACGACTCATTGATTGCACATATGTACGAGTTCAGGGCATTTTAGTTTACAAAAGCGGCTAGTTTTTTTAGCATTGGCGTGACGCGCTGTCTCTGCCTGGTTAATTTTTGGAACGTCCAGACTCCGATCAGCCAGTAATAGCGTTCCCCTAGTGATCCAGAGTCAAATTATGAAAGTTAAACCCCTTTGCGAAGAAAAAGCGTCACACAAAAGCTAAAAAAAAAAATAGCCGCTATCGCTAACTAAGCTAGCCGGACGTGAAATCGGGTATAGTCCCTTTAAGGTAGGGAGCAACAGATGCAATCTAAACATCTGTTTTTACGTCTTTGTAGAGGTGATGCATGGCTTCTATCACAGAACACAGCAATAAAAACTTTGTCGCCATCATCGTTCTCTTCATCTTTGACGCTGGGCTGTGTCTTAATGTTACCTGGAGTTATAAGGAGCAACTTTAGCTCTGTGACAACTGTTTCAATTTCACAACCATACTGAAGCAACGTAGTCGACATAATCTTCTTTTTCAGCAGAGGTAAAGTCTTGTGAAAAACAAGAGAAGTTGCTCTCCTCTGATAAATGACTGACCATGAAACCCCGGGTCTATGGCATTGATCTTCATGCCTGTTAGATACATGAGGCATTCTGTGGCAGCAAAACCACAACCCCACGAGCCAATCCTTAATTACAGCCCTCATAAAGCACCAAGTCGAGTTAAACATTACAAGTGGATCAACTCCCCAGTTTAATTTCTTTTTCTGTGGCGGTATCTCCTCAAATCCAACTGCATGACATCATCTACTCCTCCTCTCGCTCCGGGTCATCTCAGATCTGGCAAACAAGGCCACCAACAGATCCCCTCTTTTTAATTTCCCCATACGTTTTATAATCATTATTGAAGTCTTTAGTCATTAAATTTTAAGGCGTTGCAAGGGAAATTCTTTTGGAAAACCAGATCCAGATCTCACGATTATATCGAAGATCAAATTTATTATGGTGCTTTAGAAGCGCATTCCTGGTTCAAAAGCAGCGACCGATGTAGATTTACTATTATAAACATTAAAACGTCTGCTGGAACTCTAATGCTTTTTGTCCTGTCCACAGTAAGTAGGACCATATAGTATGGCCAGTGGTACTGCACAGACCCCGAAATCTGACAAACAGACCGGATTCACTGAAGCTGTAAACAATTCACATCCACAGATAAAATCAAAACAGAAACAAACATGTAACCAAAAATCTAAGAGCAGTCTTGCTGGGGTGAAGACGTGCATATTTAAAGAGTTACATTGGGACAGTCATGTGTAGAATCGGACATCACAGTGCAGAAAGAAAAGCTAGAAAGTAGACAGAAGCAAGAAGCAAATGACAACAGGCTTGATTAGAGTCTCTGAAAAGTCATAACGAAGTGATGAAAAACAACCTTAGCTTACTGTTGCAGTTATCTTTCTTATCAGACAATATATGACATAAGCTCATGTGGGTTGAACTTTGTTTCCCTTTGTGTTGATGCTTAGATTGGACGCTTTAATCTACACAGGCAAAAGAGACGAGAAGGAATGTCTTTTTATCTCCAAAATAAAGAGTGGCTACGATTTTGAAATGACTTACGAGTATATTAATGTCAGTGGGGCAAAACCCAACTTTTATAATCCCCCTCCCATTATTGCAAAAGGAAAAAAAAACTTAAAGAGAAAAGTAGAAGAGCCCTCTAGTGATACTTCAACCCAAATGAAAAATATGGATCTAATTTTATTTTACTAAATAAGTTCCACATTGTGAGCAGAAGACAAAAAGAAATGATGGGAGCCTAAAGTTAAATATTTTATAGTCTGCATGTGTGCAACTATACGTGTGTGGTCAGTTGTTGTAATAATCGCCACAATCTAGGGTTAGGTCCAACATTATCCTCCACACAACAAGGACTGTTTGGTATGTGTGCGTGCAGGAACAGACCTAAAATGTGGCCAGTCCGAGACATGCAACAGTGAACAACACAGACGCAGTTCTCTCATTTCTGTTAAATGTTTTTCTGTTTTTACCTGCTGTTTTGTTAAGTTTCTTCCCCAACTAATAAGACGTTTGGTTGTAAAGATTCCGCTAATTGTTAGCAGTGTTTTAATAAGCCATTACATCACTGACTGCTTTTTAGGTATTGTCAGTCACTGGTACTTGGATATTACAGCTAAATGAACATGTCTAGACATGAGCCCTCACGATAAAACACCAGCAAAAATGCACACTTTAAAAAAGGTTCATTGTTACCTTTTGAGAAGGGCAACTATTTCAGTTCCAACAGTATTAGATATGTGGAAATCAGACGCAAAGACCCACAAGATCTCAGCCAGAAGTGCTTTTACAGAATCAAGAGTAAAATGCCTTCTGGGAAAGAAAATCCAAAAATCCTAGCAAGTGAGAATTTGCTAGCACAAGATTTGCTCATGTGTGAGACAGAACAAGAAATCCACTACTGTGGCAGTGCTATTTTTATCTCCTCACCCCATTGATTTCACTGATTATTTACCCTTCACAGATGCTGTCATTAAAGCACATGATCATAGGCCAGCTGAGTAAAATGATCTTCTTCTTTAGTGGTAAAGCAGACAAACTGGACTATGAGGTGAAACAGATTTAAATGAGGTGCAAAAGCAAAGAAACAAAAATGTGATGGATTAGATTTCCTGTCAAACTCATTTAGAACATCACTGACCTACAAAACTTCAATGTGAGAAACAAGATTGTGTGCTTTGTGCCTAACTGTCAATTTACTTTTGTAAACCCTCCTGGCTTGTGTAGCGATGGGTGTATGTCGGATATGAGAGGTTACACTCCACATTTAATGAATTCCTGTTGTTTTGGCTCAATGTGGAATCACCTAATAGATTTTATGGACTTGTGTACAAAGCTCAGAGGCTCACAAGCCCCACCGCAGCCAAAAGAAAGCAGGATACTGACAAAAACACAGTTAGATTGTCATTCAAGCATCCCAAAGACACTTATATGACAATCTGCCTGTTCCTCTGTCAAAGAGGATCAGCTGGTGGAGAAAGTTGCATGTCAAGAATTGAAAAAGACTCAAGATAAACAGCTAAAGCATCAGTGGGGTGAACAATCTGTATCTGGCACCAAAAGCCGTGCTCAACTGATTTGATTGTCATGATAAAGTGAGTTTATTTTCCTAAAGTTGTGCCAAAAGGAGTTGGTATGATGTTATGTTTTGTTTTTAACTTTCCCAGCATATAAAACATGAATGTCTTGGTATTTATGTAATATACGAAAATTTTGAACTACCTGGATGTACCTATAAATGAATTTAAACTAACAAAAATTTTGAGATTACGTGGAGACACTAACTTGGGTGTAAGCAAAACTTTTAAAAATACACGTTTTTCTCATATATGCAGCTCATAAAATGTCATCTTTGGTTTCCCATCTCCTTTTTTAGAAAAAAAAAACGTTTTAATCCACATTTGATTAACTGAATACAATCAATATGAAATGAGTCTCAAATGGTAAAAATCCAGCATTTGTAAACAGTTCTTCCACAAGACTTTTTTTATGCTGTAAGACTTTGTCAGAGGATAACCATGCACGCACAACTGTCCAGAGGTGTGGGCTGTAGACTCATGCCAAATATAAAAAGCCATACAGCATATCAACTCTTACTCTGCCAAAATCCCCCTGGAAACAAAAAATAAACCATCATAACAGCTCTGCTTTGTATCATGCATTGCATCACACTAATTATTTTATTTCTACCAGAGAAGTGAACAGTTTCCCCTGACAGGTTTTACGACAGCAACAGCCATTCCACTCGGAGCTAAATGTG
Source organism: Craterocephalus amniculus (assembly GCA_036024015.1). Lineage (NCBI taxonomy): Eukaryota > Metazoa > Chordata > Actinopteri > Atheriniformes > Atherinidae > Craterocephalus > Craterocephalus amniculus. The sequence goes on from JAVQJG010219829.1 coordinate 3,858, forward strand.
ATTAAATCATATCAGTCAGCTCAAACAAAGAAGGCTGTAGAAGGATTTTTTTCTCGGGGAATTCGGTCTGGCTATCGCTTCAGGAAAGTATCGGTCTTTATGGGGCAATTATCACCTAAAGAAGCTGGCACAGGCAGGGGGTCTGTCAGACTAATAATAATAACCATTAACAGTGTTTACTTTCCAACATCTTTGGGCATTTACAGCCCCGGCATAGTGCAGACTACAATATACAGCATGTCTTATTTATGAAGCGTCATAAACGTGCTAAAAATAAACATCTCTCCGAAACTTTCTAAAGAAAAGACCCATGCATTTTTTTTCTTCAAAAAGCAAAGATAACTTGTGTTCTCGCCTAGAAAATACATAAGTAGCTACATATAAACATTAAATATACATTTAAGGCTAAAGAAAACATCAAATCGAGTTTATCAAATAAATATTTAATTTGACTTTAATGATTTTGCCCCCATCAAACTTATCAAAGCATTACAGTATTTCCACACTGTTTAGTGACTGCGGCCCATGAGCCCCTGAAGGGCCAGTTAAAAACTTACAAGCTCTTACAAATCACATTTGCCTTCAAAAACAGCCAAACACATGCAATTAGGCACAAAGCGACCACATTAGTAACACTAGGTGACAGGAGATGTGTGCACTTGCAGTTCCCATATGGGACACATTAAGTACATTGTTCTTGAGTGCGCCAGACAAAGCTTAATCTATAAAGCTGTAAGGTTGCAAAGAAACAGTGTTTAATCTCTCGGTGTAAGCAGCAACAAATGAGTGGACGCTAAAGGGATCAGCTTAAATCTGAGTCTTATAAGATATTTGGTATTAGCCTACAATCACAAGTCTGGTACAACAGTGGTTTTCTGGTGTTAAAGCCATGTTGTTTTTAAGTTCAGGGTGCTGCGTTTGGCCTAATGTATCAGACCTCACTTTTGGTCTTTCAGTCTCTCAAAGTCTGCTCCCAGTTAGTGTGGAGCCTCTCTGCATCTGTTCAACACACGGAGCGTGGCCTTGGCTCCAAACCCCTTTCTTTATTTTAAAAAAACCGCTGTGAAAAAATACCTTGTCTAACACTTAGATTGGGCAATTACCAAAAAGGTATTGGCTGTTTTTTTGGGGGGGTTTTGTTATACAAAAGGTACCGGCGTCTTAGCTGTGCGCTTTATTAACGGCACATGAGTGTCTGCCTTCATCTGAGTCTGGTGCATGCCACATTAGACCACTATTGATTTCTTCCCTGCAGCATTTGAGGTTAATCACACAATCCCTCTGTTGAGTGAAACTTTGTGTTCTCCTACAGACCATAAATGTTTACCACCATAGTATATAACAGTTGTGGCACTTGGTATTCTTCACGTTTATTCTTTTCAAGATATCACCCTGAGAGTTAAGCAAACTGATATAGGTAGATTTCTTATTAGGGTATCATTTGTTTGCTGCCATCAATTGTTGTGCGAGCTGAAATTCGTATAAAAAGACGGATCATTTTTTGCTTGAGTCTGGTTCTTTTAAACAAGAAGCTTGAGGTGGTTTTCACTCAGATTCAGACAAAAGAAGGAGAGAGCGACCAGGTAATTGATGGCTGTAAAGTGATCTTAATTGTTTGGTGATGGATGGAGGGAGGACACTTACAGAGCCTGACACTTGAGATAAGGCCTCACATTCCTGGAGTCGAGCTGCCACAGTGTCCAACCCGGGCAACGGTGCTGCTCCAGACAATACACACAAAATACAGGAAAAAGGACAGTGCAGAAAGGAGAACATGGAAAAAAAATCTTGCAGACATGTAATAGGAAGAGAAATATTCCGAGGTTATATGGAGACTTACAAGAGATGTCGGGTACAGCTTGTTCAGATATGTGAGGCCTGTGCTCCTCTTCTGATCGGCTGTCTGATAGAGTGTCCCCCTGCAACCTAGAAACAACACGTAACACATATACAAAGCTGTACACACTGGCGAGGAACTGCATATGCACTGCAGTGTTTGAAAGCCGATGTCAGATAACACGTCATGCTAGTCTTTATCAGTCTAAGGTGATGAGACAAAGAGGAAATGTTTAACAAGTTTCTAATCTCTTCTGCAAAACCTGGGATGGTAGGAGAGAAGACTTATGAGGGCCAGTTCTGGCGAAAACAGCCCAGTTTCTATTTTTGTATCTACTGTAAGCTTATGTTCCTGATATAGTGCATCTGAAATGTTGCTTTCTTTTATATAAAATCATAATAATTCACTTGTAGATATGGAAATATGCAGTTCTACTTACTTCAAAAATAATAATAACTGAAAATTTGGCACAGGGTGATTTTAAAGTTTTCCCCTTATATCATTTTTTAGCTGTTCTTTATCAAAATATGTTCCAAGCCACTATACTATTTTTTCCAAAAGATATCTGAAATAGAAGCGGGTCTGAAAGGTTTGGCTGTCTCCCTAAGATACTAAAAGATTTCTGTTTCCCTGAGATAGCAAAGTAAACTATGGGTGAAAGACAAACAGCAATTGAACTGCTTTTCCAGTGGAAGGGTAAAGATATTCCACATGGCTTTTCCCTGCATTCGCAGCTCTTCTACAAGCTAGTTCACACACCACTACTGAAACATGGAATTAAAGTTGCTCCTTTTTTCCCCCTGAGACATGATTCAAACTATAGTAAATCATATAACATATTAACTGTAATTACACACTACTCCAGTCTTTCGCTGCATGCCATTTCAATGTCATCAGCGCAGCTATTAAGCCGAAGACAAAGGAAAGCAATCCCTTCGCTTTTTATTGTGCAGCTGCATTCCCAGCCGTAGGGTCTCTCGGTTTCTACCTGTACAATGTGGGTCGAAAACTTTTTCAAGTGTATTCTGTTTCTTCCCTTCTTTATACATCCCTCTCCTTGTCTTCCTCTCCCTTTAATGGTCTTTATAAGACTATTAACTGTTCCCAAGATGACTATCGTAAGAGCTTCTCATTCTCTGAACAAAAGCTGCTCGTAGCCGCAAGTCTTGACTACCATCCCCTTACCACATTCCTGATATGAAAGCAATTAATTTAATGAGAACTACGAGCCCAAAAGGAGACTTGTGTAAATGTATCCGTTTCCTAGTACCGCACTGCCAACTGGTTGAGAATGCGGCTGAGATCTGGGATGAGTTTGCATGCATAGTGCTGTAGGTTTTGTGGCAGGTACACACAACCGGTAAAGGGGCTGAGTGGGCGCATGATGGAGGTGGATAAAACACTGCTGTGGCCACAGCTAAATCCTAAAAGACAGACATGGCCATGACAAGTAGGCCTGCACAGCACTTCAAGCAGCCAGCAGAGAGCCAGAGGAAGCGGAGTGTTTCCTGACCTGTGGCTGCTGGTCGGGAGCCACACAGACTGACTGGACTTTCTGCTGTGGACAGTGTCTGGATACAAAGGAAGGAAAAGGGCAAGAGGTCTAACGAAGGCTGGGATCAGTTTCACTAAAGGGTCAGTCAAGTTAAAAAAGATAAGAGATTCTGCTAAAAAGTGTTTGACTTTAGTCTCAATTGTGTTTTTCAAAATCTTTAAAAAGGCCAAAGTCATGGAGGAGGGATTATATATACCTTCTGGTCTGTGAATGCATTGTGATCACCCAGGAAGAGCTAGAGTGTGTCAATGCAGGGAGAGATGCCTGACTTCCCTCCTTAACCTGCTGTCTCTGTAACTCGCTAACAATTAGAGGAAGAAAATGGATGGATGGATGGATGGAGGGATGGATAAATAGACAGATGGAGTAATAGCAATGAAGAGGTCTCTTTTTAAATTCTTTTCATCTATGTGGTCATTTAGTCTCTTTTATAACAGCATTAATGAATTCTATTTAAAACATGCAGTAATGTTCAGAATTGCTTCTAGAAATGAGGAAAACATCTGATTTGTCGCCTTCATGGTGCGGGTGTTAAAGTACATGTCACCTTTTCTTGCTTCGGGTCAAGCCAAATTGGGTGGTACATGGTAACGCTAAGTGGTTCAGCCTTGTTTGCGTAGGCAGCCAGATGGGGCGAATGTGGTGTACATATGTTTTAACAGCGTAACATATAGAATCATTGACCTGTATAGCTCACAGGTAAAACACACAGTAGATGGATTCTAATGTTTTTGCTTGAGGGGTGACCGGTATGTGAGGAATGCTTGTCTAACTAGGTCCACAGAGTCAAGTAACCTTTTTTTCTGTCTTTGTGACAGTTACATAATAGTGCACATGGAATCTGAGTATATCTGAGTACTTTTTGTGTTTTATTCTGTCCTAAATTTACTTCATAAATACCTTCACCTTTAGTGTGAAGTTATTTTCTGCATGTGTACTGTCACCGCAGTGACCCAAATACACTTACTATAAAGAGCAGTCATATACAGACAGATGTTTCTGTAGTCTAGTTAATACAGAGAGATAATGCAATTATCACAAAAATGGGAATGTACTGTATATCACTGCACAATTTCCCAAAGGAAAAACTATGGAGCAAAATTTGCTTCATAAAGATCAAAAATGTTTATTACAAACAGAGTAATATGTGTACAGCAAGTTGATTGAATCTTCTGATACCTTCAAGATGAAAATAACTTTGGGAACTGGCAAATGCATGTTAAAATCTTCGCCACTATCTACATGTTATGTTTTGGGACAGATTTTCCAACTTCTTCCCAAGGTGTGTTAAAGTGTTGGTGGAAAGCTAAGCCATTGGAGTCATGAATCATTTCCCCTTAATGGTTATTTGAATGTGGAAAGGTGTTTTCCAAGTATCCCAATATTGCCTCTTGTTTAGAACACAGGCAAACATTTACTTTCCTAGAATGTAAAAATGTTGTGACTGCAACACCGAAGCCCAGATGGCCACCATGTTGCAGTCACTAAGATGAAAAGACAATTAGGAGTAAATAATTTAGCCTGGAAAATCAGAGTAACTAAGAGTAGCCTCCTGTATGGAACAAACGACACTAAGAAAAGGCATGATTTCTCCTATGTTTGTCCACATTTGTCTTTTTGTTTTTATTTTTGAAATAGAACTAGGACTGCATGAATGATGTAACTTGGGAGACTTCTTAACTCTATAAAGAAAAGAAATTAAGAAAAACCAAATGTTCTGATCAATTTAGTCAATAGGTGACCCTGGCAGAGAAAAGGGTTAGATATCTTTTTTGTTGTCTTTGTTTCTCTATGCAGCACAATTTCAAAATTAAGAGTTGTTGGTATAAAAAAGGAATTTTAATAGTTTTGAAACAAAATCTACTGAGGGATCAATTGTGACACTTATGACAGTTGTGATAGTGGGGGGGTGGTTAAGGAGAGGGAGGGGATAATACTCATGTAAGTTACAGCAAACTGTTTCCTATATCAACATTGGTAGTATCTTTAAGATACCCAGGATTCCTGGAAACATACATGGAATCATACTGGTAAACTAGTAGAATTACCAATATCCACAGTATGGAGGTCACTAGGGGAATTACAGTAGTTGTTTTTGTTTTATTTTTGCTTATGGTTGTTGATCCAAACTATAATAAAACTTTAGGTAAAACTGTCCAAAAGAACAGTTGAAGTTGGTGGTGTGTGGTACACAAAGTATTAGTCATTCATAAAAACCCTTAAAATAACTTCTTATGCATATACAAAAATTACATCAACTGAAAAAAGATGGAGGGGACACATGGTTTCTACAGGAGACTCATTTATGAGTGGAACATGAAAATTTAGGAAAGCTTACCTTGGTGCAAGCTTTCTTACTTATCAAACAAGTCATCAAGGAGAGGTGTAGCAATCCTAATAATCCTAATATGGCCCCAGTATGTGTTTCATGCAGATAAAGTGAATTGTAAAAAAGAGTGGAGATAGGTGGTGGTGATTGGGATGTTAGATAATATTGTGATGTCTTTGATAAATGTGTATAACATCCCAGTGGAAGGCACAGACCTTGTAAAAAAAAAGTAGATATAATTTTTTCCCAAAGTCAAAGAATAGCAATAGTTGCAGGAGATATTAATCTTGTTATGGATGCAAATTTGGACTCTCGGAGTAAAAGATTATATAATTCTGAATCTGCTGCAAGGATACTTATGAAATATATAAAAATGGGAATAGTTGATGTTTGGAAAACTTTTAACTCTATAGAGAGGGATAATACTTTTTATTCCAAAACTCATGATAGTTATTCAAGAGTTGATTATTTTTTTTATTTTCAGAAATGAAATTTTAAGAGTACAAGGCTGTGATATACATCCGATCACTCTCTCAGACCATGCTTTAATATCACTGCGCATAGAAATAGGACAGAAAAAGAGAAGAACACTATGGAGACTTAACAATTCAAAACTGCAACCAGAACACTTCAAAAAAAGATAAGAACACTAATATTAGAATATAACTGTGCTTGACTGTGTTGTGATTCACCAATGGCCAAATGGTGATGCTGTTGTAATGTCATAACTACTAGAAAAAAAAACACTGCCTCTAGCACTCTATTACTGTGGAAGAGATATCAAAAGCTATACAGAGTAAAGATGGATAAGACCCCTGGCTGTGATGGTTTACTGGAGAATTTTATAAAGAATTCAAAAGTCAACTCATTCCTATCTTACACTAAATATTTTATTTGGCACTTACGAAGGAAATATAGGCAGATATATGGTGTAACTAATAACAATTGTATAGAAGGAAGGTAAGGACCCAACACAATGTGACGTATAGTGGCCAATTATGTTACTAAATGTGGATCAGAAGCTTTTAAGCAGCATTATAGTCAAAAGATTAACTAAAATTATATCTGACATTATACTTAGATCAGACCAGATTTATTGTATATAGGCAATTGTTAGATAATGTAAGATGTACACTGAATGTGATAGAAAATTTAGACAAAAGTGAAAGGCAGGTACTTATTATTTCCCTAAACGCAGATAAAGTATTTGATAGAGTAGCCTGGCCTTTCATGTTTGAGATTTGTCGAAGCTTTGGTTCCAATAATATCTTTATTTCCTTGTTACAAGCTATGTATTGCATCTCAAAGGGACAAGTCAGAGCTAATCGAACATTATAAAGTCCTTTTGAACTGGGAAGAGGTACAAGACAGGGAAACCCCTCTCTCCACTAATTTCCGCTCAATACATTGAGCAATTAGCGGTAAATATTAGGAGAAATGAAGAAATACAAGGAAATATTTAGGAATAGAAATAACTAGGAACAACATATACGTGTAACTATGATAAACTTGAAATAAGAATTAAATAGGAAGTTAGCACTATTTGGGAAGATCACAAACTTGCAAAGTTACTATAACGCAGCCCAAATACAGGCATTACATACATTACTTAATGGGATGAGGAATTTTCTGCCATTTTTAATAAAAATAATCAAACAAAAAATAGAGCATAAAAGGTTTTCAAAATATCTTAACAATTTGGAATAAAATAAGGACAGATCTAAAGGTTTAAATGAACTCTTAGTATTGAGAGAAATAAGTAAAGAGCCCAACTTTAGACCAAATGAGGAAGTGGCCATATTTATAATCTGGAATAAACAGTACTGACAATTTTTGGACAGTAAATAGATTTGAAAAGTATTAGGAATTTTCCTCATTTAAAAGATAATACTACTTTCCAACAGTTAATCTTTTAGTTAGGAATTACAAGTGTGTGAGGGTTAAACATCAAATCACCATACCCTATATAATATTTGAGGTGATGACCCAGAAGAAGAGAGACAGAGAACGAACAGGCTGGCAAAAAGAACTTACTCTGATTTTATCTAAAACTGACTGAAAAGAGATGAGCTTATCCTCAAACAAGACAACTGCATCTCAGTTTGGCAAGAATATGCATGGAAGATTCAGATTAGATATTTTCTAACACATGTCCAACAACTACTTACTCCAAAATGTTGGATGAATTGTGAGGAAAACCATGCTGATTAAAGCCACATCTTTTGTCCTGTTCTAAAAATGTTTTGGATATGTATTTGTAAAGAGCACATGTGTAAGAAAATGTATAGGAGAGTACTGAGAAGGGGAATGACAGGGGGTTGGAGGGTGATTAAACGCTGATATGCTTTTTTTCCTTTCTCTCTCTCTCTCTGTTTTGCTTTGTTTGTTGCAATTCTTTAGATACTTTCTTTCATATACCAATCACTTCTGTGTATGTAAGGGGTTGATGTTTGATCCTAAGTTTTACTTCTGTTCTTATGTCACTACCATTCAATGTATCATATGTTATTACAATGTGGATTATTACAGGAAAAAAAATAAAGTACAAAAAAAGGATCCTAAAATACTTAAGGACTACAGAAATGTAAATGCATGGGTTTAGAAAAGTTACTTGTCCTTTCATCTTTAAAATAAAACTGTAATTAAATAGAGTCTTTGTGTATGGCCTTCAGTCCTTATTACAATGCAGCAGAAGAAGCCTCTGACCGAAACACTCTGGCCCCGTCCCATTACACCCCCTAGCCCTACTTTTTAGCCCTACCCCTACATTTTGTGCGTTCCCGTGAAGGGTAGTGATGTCCCAATACTCCAAAGCATGTAGGGGTAGTGGACATAACAAGGGGTAGGGCGTATGAATCCAG
>JAVQJG010219853.1:0-22794 GCA_036024015.1 Craterocephalus amniculus
CCCAGATTACCAACCCAACCCCCCCCCCCCCCCCCCCCGTACCTCCTCCCATCCAGTGCAGATGCTGCTTCCTGCCTGCTGCGGAGCTCTAACGACACCCATCGGCCAGAGAGGAGCTACTGCAACATGAGAGAAGTGCACATTTTTCAGATGCCATGACCTTGCCCTGGTACAAGCCGGTCCTAATAACTCACCACCGACTTGGAAAAAATACGAGTTCAGTGATGCGGCTCTATGCAGGGGGTGGGGGTGGGGGGGGTGGGGGTGTTCATGCAACAACATCCTCGAATGGATTCATTTCAGATGCCGCCGCCACATCGATGATCCGATTAGATCAATCAGAAGTTGCTGCAGTGCCACATGAGGCGTCCACACCGATCTGCGAGGAGGCAGATGGGCCATGCAGCGCCTGGGAAAGTATTACATCAGCGCAGAGTCCCCGATCAATAGCAGAACGGTGTTAATCTAGCAAGTGGCCTTCTGGCAGAAATAAGTGACAGAGAGGTTTAACAGCCCAGCACACCATAAGACCCATTATCCAACAGGACAAGCTCAGCATTTCTCTTCCAAAGAAGCCACGGTTTTTGTGATATAAACTCTATGCCGAACTCCGGCGTAGACATTCTCCATCTTTTTTCATTGAAATATTATACAAGATTGTCTCTGAGCTTTTTCTCACTCACCTCAAGTCAAATGTAAGAGGATATTCCAGATTTTTATGCATACAAAACCATGTTCAATAAAAGGGAGTTATCTTGACTCAGTCGGAGTAGCCTATTGTATGAATTTGTTATCACTTAAAGCAAAGACACTGAAATGCAGACGGAGAATTTCTGAAGGGACAAACAAAAAAGAAAAGCCAACTCAAGCTGAGGATGATGATAACTAACACTGCAAAACCACGTCCTATTGTTTCGGCCAGCTCCTGTTGGACCTGTCGGGTGTCATGCAGGGTCTGGCTCCGGGTGTCTAACAGCACATCGGCTGGGTTCGGTGGGTTGTGGGACTTTGACTCCAGGGGATCAAACTCTCCATCGCGTCCTGCAGATGTTAAATTGGAATGGGATCTAGAGACTTTTGATGCTGGGTCAAAGCCTCAGGCTCTTCTTCTAGTTCCTCGATCCGCTCCTAAGCGGTCTTTGTGCTGCAGTTGTTCTGCTGAGGGGTGTCAGTAACATCAAATAAATGCCAGGAGTGAAGGTTTTAAAGCAGATCATCTGTTCGTTGTTATGTTGAGGCTGAGTGATGCACAGACATTATATAAAAAATAAAACCGTCCAACCTCCCCTCAATCCTTTATATCCTCTCTAAGTGGTTTTGAGCAGTCATTCTCCAGACTGAGGTCTTTCACTCCTACTCATTGGACATTTTTCTTTTCACTTGTCACCAAGCCACTTTGAAATCTATTGTTTAGTTTAAACTTGCATTAACTGAATCTATTAATCTTTAAAGGCCCCTAATTTAGACACATTACTGTCAAGTTTTGTGTCGTTTCCAGACACCTAAGCAAAAAAAAAAATCTATATGTATTTGTCACTAGCAGCATGTCCCATAGAAACAATCTGTTCCCACCTTTTAGCTGCAGCTACAAAATGAGCCAAAAAAACTGATTACCACTTTCCTGTCACTGTGCACATAAGCATAAATGTTAAGAAATGTGTATTACATGATAATGATAATTCCCCCAGAATTAAAAATGTTTGTTTTCGGTCTAAATGTTTGTTTGTTTGCTGAATTGGTTGGTTTTGAGGTTCTAAATGATTCTTCAAGGGGTCCTACTGTGACCGTCCTTACAGAAGCCCGGATGACAATTCGTAGAAAAAGAAGAACGTTTGTCTAAGAGGGTTCAGGCTGTGTTCCAGATTAAAGCTACTAATACAAAATACTAATATTCAGTCTCATAAGAATGGCCTTATAGCCTTCAGTTCCAGTTACTTTTGCACATTTCAATAAATCACTGCACTCATTCCCTGATTTTCTTGCAATATATAAATAAATGAAGGCCTGCTGAAGACTTTGGCACAGTATTGTTTGTGCAGAATATTTATCTTCAAAAAACACAAAGGAAATCTCAAAGCGCTTCTACTTGCATTGGAACAAATGTCATTTTTTTATTTCCACATGTGTGTAAAAGGAACAATGACACATAAAAAGATAAAAAAGAAAGTAGAAATGACAAGACTTTCTCTGAAAGGTTCTCCCCAGCAGACACCACATAAGGCTTTGCATACAGTTTTTTCTTCTCGAGATACATTTTTAAACACTTTTCTTTACAATACTGTTGGCAGGTAGTAGTTTTTATGTGCACAAAGCTTAAAACAAAAAGTATAATTTGCACTTAGATATGTTGATTAAACCTTTGCACAAACAAAAATGAATTCTTGCTCTTTTTTTTTGTATTAAGACGTCGGTATTCAGGAACTTTATGACATAGGGAAGACAATGATTAATTAAGAGGAAGGAGCAAAGACAAAAGGACAAAGAAGAGCATATATTGTGTTCAAAAGTAGCAAATATGGCACAAAACTGATATGAGACTTTTTACGAGACCAGAACGAGATGATAATAAATCATTCTGGCCAAACCTGTAGAGGGTTTTTTTTTAAACGCAAATTTGACTAATCTAAGCTAAGTTCAGGCACCATCACACAAATGGCAACATGAAAACCACACCAATGTCTCTATTTACAGGGCTGCTCACATTTCTGTATGCTTATGTTTTGTTTAGTGCAGGCCAAAGATTAAAACTTAAAAAAATGTAGTGCTTGACAAATAAAAAGCACCCAAAGTTGGATTTAATCAAACCTCTGGGCTTTTGAATTTTTATTTCATTATATTCACAATATCAAAAAGTACTCATAACGGACTCCTCCCTCTCTTTCTCTCCTTTTTAACTACGCTGTTGTGGGATTCGAACAGGGAGGCTCTCTGCATGAGCATGAAATTCAAGTTGCGTCAAACACACACCGCTGGTGTCCTCACTAACGCATTCACGCGCTCATTGACCCGCTTCGGTCCTCCTGGTGCTGACCCAGTACAGAGTAAGGCTTCACTGCATTCAGAGTTCAAGACTTCTCGTTACACCCCTCCTGCCAGCTGAGGTGTTGTCTCGTCTCGGAAAGGCACGCGACTGAGCTCTGCGCTTCACAGTTTGCTTCTTCTTCGGTTTTTTACCCTTATCATCATTATTATTATTTTTCAGTTTTTTCCTTTAGCAGCACTGTAACACTGACCTCCATACCAGAGAAAATGACACTTTGTGACCTTGTTGATAACATCAGCACACATATATGCATGTACATAGAGGGTTGTCTCCTCATACACCAAGATTTAGGTGATATTCGTCTGCTTTTGGACTGTGTATGTTTGAGGAACCACATGGAAAAGGAGACAAGAGGAAACACAGCAGAGACGTATGTGGGTGTGTGTGATTTTGTTTTTCTTTCCTTTCTTTATGAGTGTTTGATGGTGTATTTGCCTTTCTGCAGCTGGGAGATGTACAGCTTTGATTTGGTACCGTCCAGCCGCTTGAACCACACCTCGTCGTTGTTGATGGTGGTGATGATGGCACTGCAAGACAAACACACACAAACCGGCAAGATAAAAGAGGATGCGGGTGCTACCGCCGTGTGCAGGAGTCAGCACGGTTCTTCCAGTGCAGGAAGCCTCCACCGCGATGGAAACCTTCAGTGAATTGGACTCGGCTGCAGCAACAGATGCGGAGAAAATCTGCAGCATGTTCATAGCCAGAACTGCAATATCTAAAGTGCTAATGTGATAAGCCAGTACATCCAGGTTGCAGCTCCTACACACACTACAGTCAAATGAGAGGATGTAATATTCCTACAGGACCACTTTTCCCATTAAATGAGTAGAATGACTTTAGTGTTCGTCACACAGACTCATGTCACCACTGGCCTTTTGAAACATGGGGCTCAGCATTCCCCTATCAGAAGTGTCAGACTCCAGAAATGACCATATTTAGAGAAAAAGGTAGAGCTTAAACCTGTTCCCTGAAGGTTTGCTGGATTAAACTCTGTATCTGGGTCACTTTTTCAGTTCTAGTATTAATTCAGCTAATTCACAATTAAAGGAGCTTTACCTGATATTATTTTAATCTTTCTAAGAGAAATGGTTTTTACACGGTATATCACGTGGTAAAAGGGGTAAGTCCAAAAAAATTAATGACTCATTAATTGCACATTTGTACGAGTCAAAGATGCTTTTACCACATAAGATACCGTTTAGAAACCATTTTTCTTAGAAAGATTAAAATAATATCAGGTATAGCTCCTTTAAGTCATCTTAAGAGGCTCTTTAAAGATCAATCCAATTAATATCGAATCAAATTTCTCATACAATCCCTATTATTACACTCTCCAAAAGAGAAATGCTAGGGAAACCATTGGACTGCACTGAATCTCCCCTCTGAATCAATTCCCCATCCTGAGCTCAGCACAGGGGACAGTGGAAAGAACCCCCCTTTAAAACAGGGAGGAAAACCTCCGGCAGATCCAGACTCAGAAGGGCTGAATCTGCTGGGTTTAACTTGTATAATTACAAAACGAAATTTACATGGTTTGATTTTTCAAAATCAGAGAGCAGCATGAAATCACTTTAAACTTGCTTTCCTTCATAATTCATAAGATGTTGCAGCTCTGGCTATGAGCATGTTGCAAATATTCTCTGTATCAGTTGCTGCAGATGAATCTCTGCAGAGGACCACAGAGCAGTGAGTCATCACAGATCAGTGTTTATTTCCTTTTATGAGCAAACAGATGTGTTTATTAATGCTGTCTAATGCAACATTTGTGAAGAATCTTTACAGTTAATAAGCAGTTTAGTAGTGGCTTCATCTCCTGATGATGAGCAACAAAGGCCGCCCGTAGCATAAATCATTGGATAAACCAAAAACTGCTCTGCATCTATGCTTTCAGATGGAAACAAAAAACCTCATCAAATGTGTTGAAACCATCTGTTGGTGAGCCAGCCAACCCAAAGTAGAGGCAACAACTTGGTCATGTAAATTAGATTCTGTGTTAATCTGAGAACTAAATCAGGAAAGGGACAGTTGAATGTACGATTATTCATTTTGGTTTAGAAACTAGAAAAACAAGCTTTTTTTCCCCCCAGGGACTTTTAAAACTCAGTCACATATTTTATTCAGTCTGGTTGCTCTCCACAGCCCATCCTCCCCATCTGCCCCTGCTCCTGATGCAAGAGTCGATGCTGCTGCACCAGTTTTTCCAGACTGGAGTCAATACAGAAAGAACTGGTTCTGAACCAGTGCTGTAAACAATGACTCTGAGGAGCATCGTTGAACAAAGGAATCATTTTCAGAACATGTCAATCTGGCTAAATGAAACCTTAGTGACGTGAGGGAGATATCTATTGACTTAAGTTTTTTCTTCTTTTTTTTAACATGTTTCTAGCGGAGCCGATTAGCGGACTGATTTTCCTTCCCCATTAGCACTAAAAAAACAGTTACATAATTCAGGCCTGGTCACTAGTCTGATGCGCCTCAAAAAAAACATGAGCAGCTTTCTCACTTGTCATTTTGAACCCAGAAGCTGTCAATCAAAGCAAACTGGACTTTTAAAGAGGGGGCGAGTTAAAGAGACAGGAGGTGCTGTGGTGATTTTTTCCAAAACTAAAACAAGCGTCTACATTCAAACTCAACTGGATTAAAACGTTACATAGGTCTGCTGTAATGGCTCCTAAAAAACCCTCCTCCCGTACAGACCTAGTTGGGAACTCGTCCTTCCGGTTGATGCAGATGGCCTGTCCCCTGCAGTACCACTGGTTATCATAGAAAAGCCGCCCATCCTCAGAGCGCGCCACATGGTGATGTCTGTCAGGCTTCACAGCTGGAACTGGAGGGAGAGAAGAAGAAAGGGGTGGATTGGCCCTGGTCTGCGGTGCTTCCAGCAGAAAGCAGGGAACCGAGCCTTCCAGTCTGAGAGCGGGTCAATGGCTGCATTCTGCCAGGTATTGACGGTAACTGAGGAAGAGGAAAAGTTCTTACCATCCACCTTGACCCGGTGTGGCCCCAGAGATGCCATTGCCTAAAGAAGAGGCAAGAAAAGGTCAAACCAGAACATCAGTGACTTCTTCCACTACCCGCAGATCCAAATACCTTTCTTATTGCTGTCCAGTCTTCAAGAATATCCAGATCTTGCAGCATGTAAACGATATAAGGCCGTAAGACAGGGGCTAAGGAAAAACATACGAGCAGGAAGCGTCTGAATTAACAGCATGTCACTGGAGAGCTGATAGGGGAGAAGATGCAGAAGAAGAGGCCAGAGTGGTGGGAAAGGATATCAGAAACAACAACAGGCTTCTTCTTCTTCACAGGACAGAAAGGGTCTTTTTTCTTGTTTTTCCGTGCGTGCAATCCATCATTCCACAACTCTGCAAAACAAAGCAGACCGATTAGACATTGAAAACACTTCTACAAGATATTCACTTCATATTTAACTATTCTGCTGATAAAAAGTGAAGCCTTGAAATGTTGTCACTTAATATCTTCTGGATCGGTACCGGACAGCACTGTTTGCAAACTGCTGTTGTGAAAGGAAAAAACTACTGAACATGTTTCAGTCACTGTCGAGCAAAACTGATGGTTTCTCTATTTTGTTTTGATACAAACTAAAAGCAAAAAAAAGATCATCAGATCAAAGTGAAAACAAAAAATGTTCTAATACTTTCTCAGTGTCAGAGCCAGTTGGTACCTGAGGTAATGTCAATACTGTGTCTGTCTTCCTCAAGTCTCCTTATCTTCTCCTCCAGCTCACTCTGCACAGTGTCAAATAGCAGCAACTTCTCACTCTGGAGGACAGAAAAGAGAAGAGGATGCATTAGTCGGCTCAAAAGTCTTCATAAAAAATGTAGTAACAAGGAGAGGAGCGAGTGAAATAATCAAGGTGCATTGAGATGTGAAAGATTGTGAATCAATTCCCAAGAGTCAAACACAGACTTTATAAATGCTAAATGTGAACTGATGAGCTGACACAGAGCCAAAAGGTGGAACTTAAGCATCCTAATGGTCTATCAAGTACAAGAGATGGAGTGCTTGATAGAGGTGTCCAGCCAGCACCCTCTGCATCAAAAACCAGCATGTAGAAGTACTCTGGTAGGGAGAAATATTCACTACACTTCATGCAATGACAAATCTGCATGACTAATCAGAAAATTTGAAGAAAATTACGAGATATTGCAACATTTATCAACAAAAATTTGATTTCTTGCTTAATCTGGTAATGAAAGCTGTTGCGATACATTGTGTTGTTTGGTCTCATCTCAGACATTTTACAGGGCACAGTGTTGCCCACATCAAGATGCAACAAGACATGGAATACCTTAATGGACACTCATCAGGGGAGGGGTCAAATATGTAAAAGGGGTCCTACCGACATCACTTTTGCAGCTACATGTTGTATACTCTGTCTTTTCAAAATATGCAGCAGAAGTAAAGAAATGACAGCCATAAGGGCTCTGCATCTAATCTTTGATCATCACAGTGAAATACATGAGAATGTGGCTAAAGATGAAGACCATCCTGGAATACATAGAGGTGAATAGCTTTGCTCTTGTAATAGTTGTCACAAGATTGACTGTCACAATAACAATGAAGATATTCTTCTGTACTCTATGTTCATTTGGCTTATCTTTTGCTTTGAGTTTTGTTAATTTCTAATTAATAAAAACAGTGGTTAAATAAAGTTTACTCTCAAAACAAATTCTTATATCTCTTTGGGACGCTGAACAGATGAGGTGCATCATATTAATTTAATGACAAAACTTAATTTTAAAAAATGTCTAAATATAAAATAAAATTTATAAAGAAAATATATGTCACGTAAAACTATTGTTTATCTGTAAGTCTTTCCAGTGAACATCAATTTATTTTTTAACATGAATTTAAAAAACAAACTAATTATACTCATCCAACCTTAATCTGTGAGGGGTAAATAACACCAATCCACTAAATATTGATTGAATGACATATGAAATATGTTTACTGGAATGTTTTTTGTTTCTGAAATTTTTAGAAAGCTACAGAGGCCCTGGGTCAAATTGACCAGGTAACATTATTAACGTTCCTAAGAAACAAACATAATACAATGGTTAAGAAGGCAAATAGGAAAGCTCTATCATCTAACGGTTAAATCCTCCACCCTGACCCTCAGGGCTGGGGGCTAAGCTCTCTCTATATTCCCCTCCAATATGTCATTAAGTTTGCAAATGACACCACTGATGGGGTTGTCAACCTCATTAGAGGAAGGGATGACACAACTGGCAAAAATCGGAAAGGATGGTGTACAAAGCACAATTCACTACTCAACACCACAACAACAAAACCCCTGCTCTCGGTGTCGGATCAGACTCAACATTTTTCTAATGTTGCCACCTTGTGATAATTGAAAATAAAGTATAAAGATTCTTCTTTATATAATTAACAGTTTAAAAATGGTGTATTGTGAAATGGAAAGACCTCTTACTTCCCAGTGTTGGCATGCAGCTTGGATTTCACACTCATATTTGTTCTTTACAGACTCAAGACAGAGCTCCCTGTAGATCCCTGTCAAAAAAAGAGAGAAAAAGAAACATTTTTCAGATAATGCTCTTCCACTGCTATGAGCTCTAAAAAAAAAAATTTTAAATCCAGCTCACCAGCCACTTTGGTCCTGATCTGCATGTTTTCCTGCAAGTTGGCCAAAGGCTCCAGGTATTCTTGGGCACAGCCGGCCATCACCTCCTGCAGTTTAATGTCCACCTGGCTGAGACGCTCCTTATACAACCTAGTGTAGCATAGAAGCAAAGCAGATTAATTCTTGAGCCCAATCTGAAAGTTTTTGGGATGAATGACAGAGAATCTTAAATAACCAGGAGATGACAGTCTCATCTCAGATCATGACAGCAGCAGCTTACGCCTTTAAATGACAACTTACTGCTCCTTCAAGTCGGTGAATTGTTTCTCGAGAGTTGTCATCTCATCCAGGCACTCCATCCTCCTCCTCTCGCAGTCCTCATCATCCATTTCTGCTCACATCAAGACATCACAGGTGGGACATTATTTCCTATCAGCTGTTTTCTCTCTCGTCCCAACTGCACCCCATAAAATGTACACACTTCCTCGTCAAACTATGATAAATTATAATCACAAGCCCCGCATTTCACTAAACGTATATACAGCAGAGTATGTCTCAGCTTTCTTAAAAGTTGGTTGATGATAAAGGCCTGATTCTCCTACCCGAGCTGTCTCCATCTTCAGACACGGACGAGCTAACGGTGTCCTCCTCGTCTGTGCTGCTGCCGTCTTGTTCGGGAAAATCCACTTCCATTTCGTCGTGGTTGCTTTCTTTCTTGTCCCGTGAGTGGACTGGCATTACGTCTGTCAAATGAGCCGGGTTAAACGGCGTGGCACGCCAGTAGCGTTATGTTTAGCCTCAAGAAAGAGGCAAACGCGGCTCAGACAGCTAGCCGGTTAGCCAGCCCGCACCTACCAGCCAAAAACAGTACCACGGTCGCAGTCAGCCAATCACGCGAAGCTTTGCTAAGTTTGATCAATCAAATCTTGGCATATTAAATTCATGTCGCCTGGCAAGTTATAGGGATTTGTAGTTTTTTAAAGCTTCTTGTTAACACCTGAAATATGCTAGCGCATGGTCACCTTCAAACACTTATTATCATGCTTATTATTTAGGTTTTTTTTTAAAAGAATTCCTTGAACTACTGACAGCAATTCAGATTAATCACATTGGTAAAAAAAAGAAAAAAAAGAAAAGAAAGTATTTTACATTTAAGTTTCCACACTGTGCATAAAAATTACATCACTGATACCCAAACTTCGATTTTATTCTAGGTTTAAAATCTTTCTTTATTCTGGATCTTTCCTCAAGTGGTCCGTTTGAAAAAAAAACAGTTTGTAGTAAAACCATGAACTCTAATTTAAAATAAACTATAAAGGCTTTAAAAAGTTATTATAAAAACATTATTGCTGCCTATATTTGACTTTTTGTTACATTATGAAGACTTTTTGGAAAGTACAGTGGCATACATTGCAGGTTTTCTTCCTCTATTAATTACTACTTACTTGTATCTAAACAAAACTGCAAACTGGTTTTACAATGAAAGTGTGAAAATGTCAACTGTTGAATTATATATTAATGAATGTGCAGAAGTACCTGCAAACTGCAGAGGGAGTTAAGTTGAGCATTGCTGAGCACAACGACAGGCAGCAAACCAGAGCTGACAGTTGAGTCATGAATGACAGTGAATGCACACTGTGCAGCTGCAGGAATACATTTCAGAAGTGTTACAGAAGCTCCACCTGCTGAGTGATAGAAGCATGGAGCACCCTGGGCTTAGACCCATCTTGGCTTGATGCCTCTCTTCTCACTGACTTGTATAGCTGTGATTGACAGTCTGAAGAGTGATTCGAGCCTGGAGATGTGCTATTGTCTTGCAATATGATGGACAGCTGGAAGTATCAAATAAGTGGACTTTCTTTTACTGGAAAACCACAGCAATTCAACAGCACTTCAACTATTTTAAATCAATAAACGTTAGATTTTGAAAATAAATATTATGCTTTATGTGTTTTTTTCCATTACATTTCTTTTGCACAGCCAAAAGATGTCCAAAGTAAAGGAGAGTTATTGTCTCCCATAGTAGTCACTGAACATCCTAAAAATGCCTCATTGTAGTCCATTAGTTTCTTCCTTTACTTAATGACATCACAATTAAACATTTATGAAGATCCAATGAAAGCTGACAAAGCCTTCCCAAAGGGATAACGTAAAGAGACAGGAGCTAAAACATTTTTTAAATAGTTAAACAAATTATTTTAAGTAAAAAAAGATTGGTGAAAGTGAAATGGGCTTTTTAAATACACCAACTACACCATACAATCATTTATCATTTTTTTATAGGGCATCCATGGAAAACTAGTTCTAACGGAAGTTGATCAATATATCAAAAACCCCTATATGATGATGAATTATGTACATATTATGGCATCACAGACAAGCACTACATAGGCCATGTATAATAGATAATGTAATATACAGTGAGTACTTGCAACAAAAACTGAAAAAGTCACTGAGTCAGGCATAATTTGCAAAGCTTTCTTTATGTGTACTGGGTTATTTTGTGAAACAGATTTTTTTCTTTTAAATTCCTTAATATAGATTCTTATGTCTGTGCTGTGGAATAAGTGGATATAGAAAATGGATGGATGCACCTACAGTGGAAGGATTTCAATATCTGATCTCCAATGCATATAATATCATAACTTCATTTTAAGTTTATAATCAGAATGCATTGTTAACCTCACCAAACTATGATCAATCTAAGTTTCTGGGACTAAAAGTACCGTACTTACTGTCAGCTATGGAAGTAGATGGATTTTGCAATAATTTCTGCATCAAGACATCTAATTTGATTTTCTTCAAACATCTCAGACTAAAACTAATAGACTCTTTCTCATCATCTCACCAATTAACACTTTCTCACAGAATGCATTATATTTCTGTACATTCCAATAATATCAAGATACAATAGTCTTAACTTCAAAGGGCTTATTGTGTGGAATGCCAGTCCCAGAGGCACGTGGTCCATTATTTGTAGTTCACATTTCAACCACTTGAGTGCAGTATATACCTTATGTGCTGAATGGATCCTGAATTCTTCTCATTATCATATCTGAGAATGATACATTCTGGTGCTCTAATTGTAAAAACAACCAGTAGAAATTACATGTTTAATATATTCTATGCAAGAAAATATTGTCAAAAGAATTTTGCATATCTCTGAAATAAGATTAGAGAATAAATGAAATGTCTGTCCCGCTTTCTGCCACGATTACGATCTGCAACACCATGTTTATCAAAACACCGCAATCCTGTGTATGTCAAATCAAGTCCATTTTGTGTTTCACTGCTCAATATGACGAGTTTTTCCAAATGAGAGAACTAAAGGAACCTGCTTTTCACTACAGAAGATTTTAAATGTGCAAAAGCCCAGGTTGGAGCCACATGCACAGCGTCCTCTGCTGGCCACACTGTAAAATCAGACTATACATGTAACAACAGTAAATGGGCTGTGCTTGAATAATGCTTTTTTAGTCATGTGACCACTCAGAGCACTTTGACACTACATGTTCATTCAGCCATTCACACACACATTCATACAACCTATATTGAAACATGCTTTTCTGAGCATTCATACTTTCTACACTTCGACATGGAGTCAGGGGAATCAAACCACCGACCTCCTGGTTAGTAGACGACAGCTCTATCCACCCGAGCTACAGCGACTTTTGTTCACATACATAATTTTGAAAAGGAAGCTCTGTACCCCAACAGAATTCTCGCTGCATCCTCCAAGCTTTATCTAAATCCACGTCTCATTCCTCAAGTCTAATTTAAGCTGAACTATATAAGAGCAATACTCCCTCTCTCCCATGGGGCATCAACTTAAATGTCTTCCACTTAGATCCTTATAAATCCATCACCAAGCCACTTTTTAAGTCCAATATAAAAGTCAGGGACTTGTGTTTATAGGTAACTATAAATCAGAGTAGAGTAAAACAACCTGTAGAGTGTCCCAAGGGTCCATCTGGGGGCCACAGCATTTCAACAGCTACATATACCTGCTCTAATTATTTAAAAACCAACAAAATATGTTACCACTACTGATGACACAAACTTACTTACATATCCATCTCATTAGTAGAGGATAGTCCAATCTAAACACTGATCAGCTGCATTGATCAAAGGGATTAAAGACTGAATGTGGCAGAACTTCCTGCAGCCAAATGAAGACAAAACTGAAATAACAGTTTTTGATGCAGAAATATTAAAAGTCACCTGTCAGCTTCAATCAGTGATGTTCAAAATAAAGTCAGAAATCTGGGAGTAGTCATGGTGGCAGACCTGAAATTCATTAAGACAGTTGTGAAGCCTGCTCATTTAAAAAGGACACTGTATAACTTTTGACCCAAACATCAGCCTAATGTGAGGGATGATGGGTGATTTCTGGGGTCAGTATACAGTGTTTGATGCATGTCGGCGCCACGAAGGGGCTGCCCTTTTCAGAAACCAGACATTGCAACTTTGCAGGAGCGCATCTGTCTCTCACGGGATCATGTGACCTGGAGCACTTTTGCTTTGTGGCTCCTCCTCTATAAACACATGGCCCTGATTGGAGATCATCTTCCCTACTCTTTGATTAAAAGTTTGCCATGACTACACCATGTAAGTAGGTAAAAATGGTGGAGACTGTTCAACTTTGCGACACTGTCGAGTGGCCTGTTGGGAGTTACAGATTTAGCGGCCCTAGTGTCCAAAAGTCACACGGGCTCCCTTTAATAATAATAATAATCATGGATTTTATTTACAGAGCATTTTTAGAGAAGCTCAAAGACGCTTTACAAGATAAAAAAAGATTTAAAGAGCATATGGAGGATTAAAGGACTGAAGTCTCCAAAGGATTTAGAAAAACTTGTCCATGCATTTATCCTTAGTACTAGACTACTGTAATGCTGTTCGTACGCTGTCCATGCAGATATTTACACACTGGCTTTCTGTTTGACTTCATTATCCTGCTGCTGGTTTACAAAGCTCTGAATGGTTTAGGGCCAAAATACACTCAGGAACTTCTGGTTTGTTGTGACCCAGCCAGATCCCTGCAGGTCATAATGGTCAGGTCTACTTTCAGTTCCCAGAGTCAGAACTAAACACGGAGAGGCAGCGTTCAAGTTTTATGCTCCTCACATATGGGTCAAACACCCAGAAACCGGCAGATCTACTGGATCTCTCATTTCTTTTAAATCAAATAAAAAACTTGATTAAGATAAAATGTTTTCTTTGCCACCTTTTATGAAAGCAGCTGTTAATTTACCACATTGTCAGTCTTATTTCTTGCAGTTTATCTTGTTCTAAAAAATTTTCTCTATGTAATTTACTTAATGTAATTGTTTTTGAAAATTGGTATTTAATGTACTTGCTTCTTCTGCACCCCACTACAATGTTTTTTTGTAAATACTTGGAATAGTCTTATACATGGCCCTTTAACTGCCTTGCCAAAGTGGTGATATGTCCAAGGCATTATGTTTAATGTGCATTTCTTTCTACATGCTCAGGTTAGATTAAATCCGATGTGGGCCAGTTGTGAAAGGACTCAATCACTTATGATTTATTCTTGTCTCAGTTTCCTTGATACTGAAAAAAAATCAGGTGCCTACTTAAACCTAATCAAATTTTAAAACTGCTCATGAGAATATTTAAAGTTTTTGCTCAGATGATTTTGTTGCCACACTGTTTCCGTGCTGCGTGGCTGGCTGCCAGTCACATCCCCTCTCACACGCCTTTGTTTGGAAATTTTGCTGGTCTTATGTATTCAGGGCAGTTCAGTCTGCTGTCAGAAAGTCTGAGCTGTCT
Source organism: Craterocephalus amniculus (assembly GCA_036024015.1). Lineage (NCBI taxonomy): Eukaryota > Metazoa > Chordata > Actinopteri > Atheriniformes > Atherinidae > Craterocephalus > Craterocephalus amniculus. The sequence continues at coordinate 14,445 of JAVQJG010219853.1, forward strand.
TTGTGGTTATTTAATACTCACAATACTTTTTTCTCATGTGCTTTTATAATACAATGCTCATGCATTGGACAGGAATTAAAACTGCATACAGAGAAAATTACAAAACGAGAAGAAAATGAATCACTGTTTATGTTCGACTGGTTTGTCTATTTGAAACTGTATTACTTCACAGTACTCCACTGGAAAAATTACTCCTTTATTTAACTCCGCTCTGTGTGTACTCACATGACAGTCAGCATTGTGATGATATTACACAATCGATGTAAATCTATGATCTCATCTCATACTTGCTTACAAACGCAATGTCTCATTTTTACTTCAAATTAATGCAATGTCTGTATGAGTTCATGTGAAATAATCAATTTTCCTGTTGATGTTCTTGAGAAACCTTCTGCTGCCAATCTTTTTCTTGCGGTCACTGATATTTGACCGCAGGATTCAAAATATTCCTTTAAACTTGCCGCTGAAAAACTGCTACATCTCTATGGTCCCTGATTTTGCCATTTAAGGTCTTTATTTGATTCAGACATGGATGTGCATAAACAAAATCATCTACAGTGCCAGGAATCAGTATTCCCCTCCTGGACCACTCAAGCTGCTGTGGAAAATTTTCACTCCAGCTGTCCAGCAGTTTGGAAAGGAGCAACATGAGAACTGCAGGCCTTCACAATAAAAGCAATTCCGGTGGGGGGGAATTGCATTTTACATTTAGACCTTAGCTTGTTATGTGTGGGGAACTGGAAAATCCAGTACATTTTAACCAAGGAAATATAGTGATTTGGCAAGAAGCATTGATAGAGCAATGAGTAAATTCACTAGACAGCAAAAAAAAAAAAAAGAATTTGTATTTTGGGAAAGAACTACTGAATCCCTGGGAATGATGTAAAAGAAAAAAAATAATCCAGCAGAAAAATTTGTTTCAAACTTATTATGGTTTGCTAACCAAGTTAAACGTTTCACCCTTCACCGTAGAAAATATGCTACGGTTTGGGCTCTGAAAATATACTAAATGATGTTGTTTCGAGAAAAGTTGACGCTACCCACCTAGGACACTTGGATTACATTAGATGAGCAGTATGGAGGAATACAGTTAAATAATAGTTTTTGGGGAATTTTTTGAACTTGCACCGTTCAACATCACTGTAACGGAATTGAAGCAGAACGAAAACCTCCACACATCTCCGGCTGCATGAAAAATATCAAAAAAGTGTTCCAGAATGTAAATCAGCATGAGGGTAAGTAGAAAATGAAGGCACATCATTCTGAGGGTGAAGTATTCCTTTAAATCATTTTTAGCTAACACTGCTGCACCTAACAGCATTTCCCAAAGGATGAAAGAAACAGAAATGCTGATTAACAGGATTTCTTTCACCATTGTTAAAGTAGTTATTTGGAGTTTTGAATTGTTATTGAGCTTTCTTCATGTCATATTTCAGAAACATAAATCCTTCTTGATGTGGGATTATAGTTGACATTTTAACATATTTCAGAAATGCTCACTTTCAAATTGTATTGGAGCACAAAGCCAGAAATTTTTTTTAAAAATTGGATAATACAGTAAGGTCAAGAAAAACTCCAACAAATATTAAAGGTGATTAATGTGGTAAATACACAGAGTGGTGAGACAGAGAACAAGAACTTCTTGCTTCACAGGCTGGAAGTTTTTATCAGCTGGGTTTAATTTCTTCTCGGAAATTCCGCTGTCGGTCTTGCAACCAATAATGACAAATTTGTTGGTTGTGCAGTATTTGGACTATTGGGGATTGCTGCTTCCTCTATTCCCATCCTTTTAGCTGAGCTAAGCTAATGAGCTGTTTGCTGTAACCTCACAATAGCAGTGGCTGCTGATTTACAAAATATAAAGTTCAGGGCCAAAACATATAACTTTAACTTTTTGGAAAAAGAAAAAAAAAACTTAATGTAAACAGATATGCATGGTGAGTTATCGCACAGGAATAATAGGCAGACTTATATTTCAGGCTTCACCCCATGCTGAAACCATACTTGGGTTTATGCTTTCAAAAGTGAGATTCAAACCATAGATAATGTATCCTGCCTGAGTCCTGTATTTTGATAAAACCAAAATATGGACAATATGTTGACATTAATCATAATAGCTCTGAATATTCAAAGTAATCAGGACCCCCTGTGCTCTTCAGTTTCCTGTTCTCTTCCTGTTGCCTTTCTATCATGTCCAACCAGTCTGCCCATTCTGCTCTGATTTCTGACATAAACTTGGTAGTTTCATCTAATAAAAGACCAAGCTGTCTGGCACCTGGTCATGATGTCATCATAACGTCAACAGTATGAAATTAAAATCACTTTATCTCCAAAAGGAAATTGCAAAGCCTGTGTGAGACGATGTTTCTACAGTAGGTAGATAAGAAAAGGGGTCTGGGATGCGCCAGGATCAAACCTTGCATTTATGGGGCAGCTAGGCTATGCTAGATAAAGAAAACACTGCCCCCTCAGGAGCATTCAGCGACAACAAAACCAGTTATTTTCATCCGGTGATTTTGCTTCCTGAAGCGCAACATTTGAGAGTTTAGTAACTCTGCTGCTCTGTGGTTGGTTGCCTCCATTATCAGTGAAAGCTTCAGCAGATACATCTGGTAAACTTTCCTGCTACCGCCTCCAAACCAAGGTTAGAGAGCGGAGGTGAGGTGATTCCTCCTGGATAAAGCTGCAGCTAGCTTCAAGTTGAACACCCTTCACTTTATCCAGCAGTGGTGAAGCAGACATGGGACTCTACTGTGACTACAAGAGCTGTGTGGTGTTAATTCCTGAAGCTTGTAGCAAAAACATTCACCACTGAACAGACAGGTTATCACAGCTATACATCGCTCTGTCTTCCCTTGCAGGCTTAAAAGGATCAAACTGTTCTTGTACAACACTGCTGCAAAGACCACCATGTCTCTGTAGACTGAGACACAACTCTGTCCTGACCAAACTCGATACTTTTAAAAAGCTGCCATTTTGTGCACCTTTTCAACTAAGTGGTTAATCGCTTAGTCTCTACTTTATATACAATGTGTAGGTCCTGCTGTTTCTAAACAATCGTTCTATTGTCAGAGCATATGAAATATGAACGAAAACAGGCACATAACTCAGTGGACAAGAGGGACTTTTATAAATATACAAGTGATTGTATTTTGATTTTGATATGAACCCTGAGTGACCAGGGTGACTCACGAGGGTCACAGTCCTAAACATTTTCATTGTTTCTTTGCTACAGCACACCTTAATCAAATAAACTGGATCCAAAAACCTATCAGGTTCTGCACAATGACTGATTCATTTGACTCAGGTGTGTTGGAGCAGGGAAACATTAAAAACCTGCAGGACTGTAGCCCTTATACTGAACTGAGGCCTGTGCTAGAGCATCTTAAACTGATGGGAACAGGCTTTTTTTATTGTCTGATGTGATTTAAAAAAAAAAACAAACAATAGAGTCAAGAGGTTCAGTGGGATTATTTAATTGTAATCTACATATGTAGGACATCATTTTCAGCTCAAAAACACGTTGAGAACACTCATAATGGTTCTGGAAATAACATTTCCCTAAAGGTGAAGAATTTTACATATTCAGCTCTACCAACTGTTTCAGTTTCAGCAGCTAAGGTGTGGCACTAAAGGAGATTCATACTGCACATTTTAGAGCAAAGTTCACTCGTGCAGCAGGCATAAAAGGATAAAAATAAGTATTTCCCCCCCGTGGGTCTCCGTACAGCTCAGTGGCACTGAGTGGTAGGACAACTGATTTCAAAGGAATTCATTTGTCTCTGTTTGTGTGTCGGAGTGTGTATACAGTATGTCCTACTACGTGGGAATGCCTGGAGACGGAAATCGAGGTATTACCCCTTCTCCGAAAACCACCCACGCTTCCCCGAAAAAATATGCATTTGTACATTCAGCATGAAACCAAAGCATCAGAGGGGAGGATGACAGAGGTTTTCACCTGGCTTTGAAAGTACAAATCAATACATAAAATCTCAAGCATCTTTCACAAGTTTTTCAGACATTGTGGGGCAAATAGGGGGGGGGGGTGTTTTGGGACTATACTTAAGTTTATTTTTTATATGGGATCTGTAATTTTCCAGGAACCTTTCTCAACTGAATGCAATCAATGACAAAGGTCACAAGAAGGAAAAAAAAGGACAAGTCATTATAGCTCCATATTTACAGATCAGATACGTGACATAATACCAACATCAAAATGACAAAATGATTACTTTTCATGCAGTATGATGGTAAAGTCCCTTTGATACAGAAACAGCCTGACTCACATCATTAAACAGCTAACATGAACCTACCCATTATCTAATAAAAGTCATGGAAAACAGCCATGTGTGAGCTTGTCATAATAAAATACTCAGGAGGGTGGGTGTAGTTGTGTAAACTCTGGGTGTTGAACTGCAGTGTCACAGCACCCACACAAGGAATGGATTGCTGGTTTATGTTGACTGTCATTGATTACTGTAATATGCAGTGAAAGCTTCCTTCTGACACAAGAGCAACATTATCATGAATGACATGCAGGCACGCATCTAGGATGAAGCCATTTTTAGACCACTGAGCTATGTAACAGAGACTCAAACTGATGGTTTTGTAGATAAATGTCTTCTAATGGATTCACATTTCTTTCCATTTAGAAACTAGCTTTATGAGAAATTTTGCTAAATATGTTTATCTCTGCAAAAAGAATATTAAAAGATTTGTGTGGTTGTATGCTACATGAAGAGCTTAAGGTGGGAGGATTTGAGTGAAGAGGCAGTTGGAAACAGCAAGCATGGGTCGTGACTCGTGGCAGACAAGTAAAGGAAGTGCCTATCTACATGATCAGCTTCACACTTGTTTAATTTATGCAGGAAACATACAAAGTGTTGCTGCATGCTAATGTTACTATACCAAAATCTGCTTTATGAAATAAAATGTTAAAACTTAAGTCCTCTTTCAAAATGTGAAAAGTAAAAAGAAAAAAATGAAGCATGAAGAAAAAAAAGTTTAGGAAACATTTTGTTTTAAAAAATGGATTATTGTCGCTTTAGGTACAGTTTGCTTGGTTTACCTAAAATAAAAAGTAATTAGGGAAAAATTAATCTGTGACTTTCAAGGCTTTGCAAATGACATTTTTTCATTACATGCTAGGGCTACAAAGGGTTTTCAAGTTAGCCAAACTGTTGCATGACATAAAGCCAAATGACAGGCCTGATAAATACAAGCTCATTACATTGGAATATGTGATAACTAAATGACTTTAGGAAACATTACCTTACAACATCACATATACTTTAGGAAACCTTAGCTTACAACATCCAGTGTTAGCACTCTAGCTTCTGTGTTAGCTTAGCCTTTTGCACTGTCCTTGAGCAAACTTTAATAGAAATTATCAAAGTAACTAAAACTTTAACTTTTCTTGTTTTAAATTATATATATTTTGAGTTCAGCATTTTAAAATGTGCCATTTTTCTTTTTTTGGTATTTAAGTGTGTGCTCTGAATAAAAAGTCCTGTCTAACCAGGACTTTAAATGAAACTGCATAGCTAACCTTGCCTACACTCTTTTAAATAAATTGAAATAAATAAGGTAAGAAATTAACATTAAACCGTAAGTTAAGATGTGAAACTACAGATTGATCTCTTTAGGAACTGTTTACTTCATCTAGCATATATGTCCTCTTGCTTTAACAATTATTATTTACATGCCAGTCATGCAAAAATACAACTTTCAGCATTTAAATATTTAGTAAATTATCCACAAAGTTTCCTAAAACTAAAAGTCTCACCCTATAGCTCTCAGTCAGATATATATTAAACTATGACCCCCCCACCTCTCCTCAGAGAACTTCACAAAAAATGTTTGAGTTATAAATAAGCAATAAGCCTTGTGGAGAGTGGCTGATGGTTTCATGATACCTTGTAAATAACCTGTATTGCCTCTCTGCTCTTTAATTCTGCAAAGGCATATTGAGGTTGCTATATGTTACTTTTTATTACTTTAATTTCAACTAGACCATGCAGTAAATAAGACTTTTGGCAATACTGTAAAAACGAGTTGTGGAAGATGAAAGAGATTTACCTTTGAACCAGTTGCAGAAAAATACAACCTAAACCATGGAATACTTTCTCAAGTGTTGGATTGGATGAGAAGTTGCAGGAAACATATAAAAATAAAGTGGCTAGAGACTGCAAGAGTCAGACCTTGTCAACAACATCTCATTCAAAGTACACTGAATGAAAATGGGAAAAGAAAAAGTTCTGTTTTAAAAAAGCTCTTTGTATTCAATATTACAACGTTCAATTGGGACTGCAGCGCATTAAAAAAAGCAGTTAAAAACAACAGAAAGGTGGATTTCTGTTTAATCTGTTGATCTATCTGGATCTGAGGTATTTTTTTTATCCCACTTTAAAGTTTTAATTAATCTAAAATAAACATTTGGAAAATACAGTGCCTTCTTCTCAACCTAGAAGCGGAATTTTCATTTATTACCAATTTTGCATAAGAATAAAAACTACTGAAGAGCTAATGTGAACTACTTCCTGAATATTGCATAATTTTCATTCTAATGAAAATAAAATGTTCATATAACTAAACTTCCTGGCTTAACTTGGGATGGGGTGACCTGACCTGTCCAAGATGTACCCTGTCTGTCCTCCTGACACCTGGAATAGGCTGCAGCCTCTCAGTGCCCTCAACTGGATAAAGAAAAAAATGAATTGATGAGTGAATATGAATACTGCAAAACATCCAGAATCACCAGTGAGTCGAAAAGTTTTAGGGATAATGACTAATTTCAGCAAAATGCAGGACTGATTATGTTTTTTTTAAAGCTTACAAAAAATTACATGTTAAAATAAAAAGAAGCTTCAAGGGGAAATTTGTTGTACAGTTTAAGGATTAGACAAGGAAAACTTAGATGGAAGTTTTTAAATAAATAAAGAAGAAAATCCAAAACACCAAGAATAGACTCAAATGAGCTAGAATACCTTTGATAATTAGAATGATCACCATTTTAATTTTCATCTTTTCAAATGTTTGTCCATATATGTGACATTTCTAACTAAAACTTAGCATTATAACCTTTATGACAAATAGACTTACTGCAGGATTGGTTGGTTTGATATTGGTCAGGTGGAAAAACCTGGAAAGTTTCATGACTGTAGCTCCATCGCCTGACCTGTTGGCATGACACTAACAGGGCGTGATGCCCCCTGGGCCATTTTACTGACTCATACTGTATGCTGTGCAGTGGCAGCGCAGACAGAGGGCAATGTACAGCCCTGACACCAAGCGTCAGCGCTCTCTTGGCAGCCTGTTTCCACAGCAACCAGTGTTATAAACAAGGCAAGTGCAGACAAGAGTATTTGCACTGCTTGACAAAAGAAGAAAAGAAAAAAAATCTAATAGTGGGAGTCCCATTATTTCCCATCTGACCATATAAACACAAAAGCATGTAATCTTGGCAACAGGAAGTTAAAAACAAACAAAAAAAACCCACTGGACTGTAAGAACAGATTGTCCCCAGATTGTTCATCACGATACTTGGCAGAGTCAAAAAGAATGTCTGGAATTCAGTGGAGACCTGCAGGACATGCTTGAGCGGGTGACGTTTATTTGATGTCATGCACTCACACAGACAGGCAGGGAGGCTTGTACATGGTATGATCACAGCCCCTCTGGGTGTGTACATCTGTGCCTGTTTGGTTTGTATAGTGTAATCTCAGCTACTGTAACTATCACCCCACAAAGGTGTGAAGGCTTCACAGCTCTTAGATACTGTCGCTATGTTTTCACCAAGCCTACATTTCATAATGCAAACAGTCCTGATCCTGGGATTTTTATCTCAAATGTCAAGAGAAAAAAGTATAGCTAGCTCTGTCACGCACCCTGCAACAAGAAGGGATTTCCTTTTAGAAACTGGAACAGTTACATAAAAAGGTACAAAGGAACAGGTACAAAAAGAGATGGGAGAAGTTTGAAATTCCTATTTCAAAAAAATCCAAAAGGAGTTGCACTTTCTTTTTTGTTGTATTGGTTTGTTTTACTGCAATGTTTTCAGGAGCAGAAATACTTGGTGGAGGATTTCACCTCCAGTAGTGTACTTAGCATGTGCAATGCAAGATGGGTAACTCCAGAACATCCCATTGTGGAAGAAGCATAAAGCTTTCAAGAGGGAGTCTCCAGGAGGAAACTTAAAAACATTTCCATTCCCTCCTCTACACTAGTAAAGTCAGCTTGTAGTTTGAACCTTCCCCTGTCTGTCCCCAGAAAATACAGGGGGTGTTTTTTTTAAATCACATGTTATATCACAAGGAAATGTAAGTTTGTGTGGTTTCCTCTTATACATTGT